>CATIWR010158808.1:0-11030 GCA_949677035.1 Omphalea diandra | reverse complement strand
ATGCAAGTCACGCCTTAGTCGCGACCGCGAATTTCAAAGTAACTCAAGAGGGAAGCAAGTCCACAACCACAGCTTGACAAGTGTCCCAAAAGACTGTTGGAAGTTAAAAATCGCGGTCGCTACAATAAGAAGCTGCCACGTGGACTAGCCGTTAGACACAAACGGGGTTTCCCCTGAAGAATTTGGATTTCGCGACCACGAACGGCAGTAGCGACCGCAATTTCATCCTAACAAGCATTTAATGCAAAATCAGTCAAGCATGTCTTAAAGATTTGATGAGCTATGATCTGCAACATCTCTTTGGTGAAGTTTGGCTATAAATACTCCACCAAACAGCCATGAAGAAGGTTTTTAAGGAATTTATTACATGTGATTAAAGCTCTCAATCTTTGCTACTCATTTTCTTCATCTTCTTAATGTGATTGTAAGTGTTAGGTGTGAGCATTAAACACCAAGTTGTGAGGTTTTGTGTTAGCCTGTAAAAAACACTTCTAGAAAGGTTTAAGTGTGAGCCTAGTGAAACACTTAAGTGAGGTTTTGTGTTAGCCTAAAAAACACATTGTTGTAAGGTTGTGTGTTAGCCATCAAAACACAAGTTGTATAAGTTAGGTGTGAGCTTGAAAACACCATTGAGATAGTGAAATACCCAATTGAGTGATTGGGGAGTGGACGTAAGGTTAATTTTACCCAAACCACTATAAATTGGTTGAGTCTCCATTATTCTTTCTTCTCCCCTTTATTCTTATTTTTGAAATTTTTATCCACCAATTCAACCCCCCTTTTTGGTGCCTAAGGACAACAGCTTGGAATGCAATAAGAGCAAGTGGACTATATGGGAAATGTTCCAATATCACAAAATAACCCCTATAGTAACACCTATAATCCATAATGGAGAAACCACCCAAATTTCTTATGGGCAAACTAAGGGCAATAAAGGAATAATCCTCCATCAGGGTACCAATAACAATAATAACCACCCCAAGAGAAGAAATCAAATTTGGAAGAACTAATGACCAAATTCATCTAAGCTTTCAATGTTCGACTCCAAGCTCAAGATGCCACTTTGAAGAATCTTGAAACACTATTAAGAAATCAAGGAGCTTTCATCCACAATTTAGAGAATCAAATTGGACAGCTTGCTAAAATGATTTCAGAAAGGCCATAAGGTTGCCTAATGATATAGAGACAAATCCTAAGGAACATGTGAAGGCAATCATCTTTAGGAGCAGAAAAGAACTACAAGATGGACTTAAAGCTCAAGTCAAAGAGAAAAGTGTGACAAAGACCCAAGACCAAGGTGATGCATGTCCTAAGCTAGTTAAGGAATTCAAACCTACTATTCCATATCCTGCAAGACTTAAGCAAGATCACTTAGATGAACATTATGGTAAGTTTCTTGAACTCTTTAAGCAACTCCATATTAACTTACCGTTCATTGAAGCTTTTTTATAGATGCCCAAGTATGCAAAATTTCTGAAAGAACTCCCAGCCAACAAAAAGAGACTTGAGGAGTTATCTACAATGATCCTTAGTGAGGAATGTTCAGTCATCTTGCAAAACAAGCTACCTCTAAAGCTCAAGGATCCAGGGAGTTTTACTATCCCCTGTCTTATTGGTGATTTGACAATTGATAGGACTTTAGTTGATCTAGGGGCAAGCATAAACCTAATGCCTTATAAATTATTTGCTAAGTTAAGATTAGAGGAGCCTAAACCAAATAAAATGAGCATTCAGTTAGTTGATAGATCAATTAAATACCCTAGAGGCATCATGGAAGATATGTTGGTGAAGGTAGACAAATTCATTTTTCTAGCTGATTTTGTTATACTTGATATGGATGTCGATGTTGAGGTTTCATTAATTATGGGTCGACCATTTTTGGCTATAAGTAGAGCTTTGATTGATGTTAGCACTGGTAAATTAGCTTTAAAGGTTGGAGATGAAGAAGTGACCTTTAGAGCATTGTGATATTTCTGATCTTATTTTCATTGATTCTATTATTATCTCTCAAGATTCGTTAGAGCATTGTCTTGTTCAAGGTAAGGAGACAAGTAAAAAGGAAGGTATGAGAAGTAAGCAAGTAGCCTATTTAGAGGCTAATGAACCAATAATAAAGGAGAAAGCTTTTAAGGAGATTGATAGGAGTAGGGAGTACAAATTAAAACCATCCATTGAAGACCCACCTACATTAGAGTTGAGCATTTGGAGTATGCAATCTTAGGAAAAGATTCAAAACTCCCGTGATTATAATATTTGATCTGAAAGAGGAGCAAAAAGAGAAACTTTTAACTGTACTTAAGGAACACAACAGGGCAATTGCCTGAAAGATCTCAAACATAAAAGGAATTAGTCCCTCCTTTTGCACACATAAGATTCTCATAGAGGATGACTTCAAACCAGTTGTGCAACCATAAAGGAGACTAAATCCTAAAATGAAAGAAGTTATAAAAGCTGAGGTGATTAAATTACTTGATGTAGGAGTCATTTGCCCTATTTCTGACAGTTTGTGCGTGAGCCCTATGCAAGTAGTACCAAACAAAAGAGGAGTGACAATTGTTCCAAATGAAAAGAATGAGTTGATTTCCATAAGAACTGTCATCGGATGGAGAGTATGTATTGATTATCAAAAGTTGAATGATGTCATAAGGAAAGATCACTTTCCTTTACCTTTCATATATCAAATGCTAGAGCGACTATCAGGGCATATGTATTATTGCTTCTTAAATGGTCTATTCGGTTACTTTCAAATTCCTATAATTTTGGAGGACAAAGAAAAGACGACATTTACTTATCCCTATGGTATGTTTACTTATCGTCAAATGCCTTTTGGATTGTGTAATACACCCGTTACTTTTTAGTGGTGCATGATGGTAATTTTGATGAACTTGTGGAAAATATTACGGAAGTATTCATGGATGATTTTGCTATTTTTGGTGACTTTTTTTATCTATGCCTTCATAAAGAGTGCTTAAACAAGACCAATTTGTTGTTAAATTAGGAAAAGTGTCATTTTATGGTGCAAAAGGGTATAGTTTTAGGGCATAAAATCTCATGTAAGGGGATTGAGGTATATAGAGCAAAAATTGAAACTATTTTTAAGTTGCCATCCTCGACTTCAGTTAAGGCAATTAGAAGTTTTTTAGGGCATGTCGAGTTTTACAAGAGGTTCATTAAGGGCTTTTCTAAGATTGCTAGGCGTTTAACTAAGTTGCTTGAAAAAGTTGTGCTCTTTATTTTTACTTAAGAATGTTTATAAGCATTTAACATTCTTAAGAACAAATTGACCAAGGACCCAATCATGGTAGCACCAAATTGGACTATTCCTTTTGAACTAATGTGTGATGTAAGTGACTTTGCAGTAGGCGCAATTCTTAGACAATGGCAAGACAAACATTTTTAGCCCATCTACTATGCTCACAAGACTCTCACAGACAATCAAGAGAATTACACAACTACGGAGAAGGAGTTACTAGTTGTGGTTTTTACGTTTGATAAATTTAGATCTTACTTGATATTGTCCAAAGTTATTGTTTATACTAATCGTTCTACTCTGTGTTATTTGCTTACTAAATCAGATGCAAAATCTTGATTGATTTGATGGATTTTGTTATTATAGGAGTTTGATCTTGAAATCTGTGAGAACAAGGTGTTAAAAACTTAGCAGTCGACCATCTATCTCATTTAAAGAATCTAAATTAGAAAAGATCGACAAAACTGAGATCAATGATCAATTTCCTAATGAGCATCTTTACAGCATTGAAGAGGTAAATGATTTAGATATCTCATGGTTTATTGACATAGCAAATTTCTTGACAGGTGAAGTTCTACCAAGGGGAATGTCTCATCATCAAAAGAGAAAGTTTTTTTCAGATTTAAAGAATTACTCTTGGAAGGACCCCTACTTGTTCAAAATTTGTGAAGATCAAATTGTGAGGAGATGTGTTCCAACTTTGGAAGGATGGGAAATCTTAGAGCATTGCCATGCTGAACCCATTGAAAGGCATTACAGTGCAAATAGGATAGCCTAAAAAGTTTATAAATCAGGTTTTTAATAGTTAACTATCTATAAGAATGCCCAAAGTTATGTAGAGCAATGTAATAATTGCCAACGCTCAGGTAATATCTCTCGTCGTGATGAAATGGCTCAAAACTATATTTTGGTATGTGAAATATTTGATATATGGGGTATTAACTTCATAGGCCCCTTTCTGACTTCATATGAAAATAAATACATCCTAGTTGCTATAGATTATATTTCTAAGTGGGTTGAAGCACAAGCTTTACCCATAAATGATGTTAGGGTTGTAGTTAAGTTCCTTAAGAAACTATTCTTGCATTTTGCTGCGCCTCGAGCAATAATAAGTGATAGGGGTGCTCAGTTTTATAATGTCTAATTCGAAAAGATACTTCAAAAGTATGGTATTACACATAGAGTTGCAACCCCATATCACCCTTAAACAAGCGGTCAAGTTAAGGTAGCCAATAAGCATCTCAAATGGATTCTTGAAAAGACGATTGCACAATCTAGAAAAGATTGGTCCCTTAAGTTAGATGATGCTCTTTTAGCTTATAGAATGGCTTATATAACACCTATTGGTACTACGTCGTATAGGTTAGTTTATGAAAGAGCATGTCATCTGCCTGTAGAGCTTGAGTATAAAGCATGTTAGGCTATAAAACTTCTTAATTTAAACTTGACCTTACAAGTGAGAAGCGAAAACATCAAGTGAATGAACTTGAGGAATGGCAATTGATGGCATATAAGAACTCCAAATTGTATAAAGAGAAGGCCAAGAAGTATCACGATAAGAGGATTCGTCAATCCAAGAAATTCAATGGAGGAGATCAAGTACTTCTTTATAACTCTCGCCTCAAATTATTTTTGGGTAAGCTTAAATCTAGGTGGTCTGAACCATTCACCATCAAACAAATTTTTCCTTATGACACAATCGAGGTAACTCATCCTAAAAAAGGTACATTTAAAGTGATTGATTATCGATTGAAGCTCTATCTTAGAGGTAAATTCGATAAAAAAAAATAGTTTATGAGAAGTTAAAACTTCTCAAATTTAACTAAGATTGCTCACAACTCTTTATTTAAAAAAAATTCTAGAACATGTGAGGTCCAAGTTACACACATGTGCATGCTACTGCATAAAGAATTCTAAAAAAATTATTTATGGCAGTGCTTGTGTGGTCCATGTCGTACATATGTACGATTAGGACCGCACATGGACTGCCATAAGCAGCGTTGTCAAGTCTTGTGTGACAACCAATGCACACGTGCATTGGTGCGCACAAGGGAAAAAAAAGATCTTATGCGGTTTTAGGGTAGCCCCTGTGCTCATCTCCTCATATGAGCTGCTAAAACACATTTATATTTTATTAAAAAAATAGATCTTATGCGGTTTAGGGGTAGCCCATATGCGCATCACCACACATGGGCTGCTAGGAAATTTATATTTTATTAAAAAAATAAACAAACATAACTATCCTGCACCTTACAAATCTTGCAACACGGTCCTATTATGCAAACATCATTCTTCGAGAACAACATTTTAATAAAGTCCCAACCCAGCACCGAACATCCCCTTCCATTTAATTCTAGTCGACCCCTGCCACAAGCCGACTACCCACAAACCCCTAGCTAACCTAGGATCCGACCGACCCAAAACCTAAACATTCCCATCCACTACCGACCCACACCCTCACCAAAACCCGATCCGGCCTCCTTCCCTCTCATGACCCGTTTGGCCTTTTGTCTCCTTTTTCCAATTTTTCCCCATTCCCTACTTCAATTTTTAGGAGTTTTTCTAGTATGCCCTTCTTATTTCCTATTTATTATTTGTTACTTATTAGTCAATTCCAATTTTGCTTTAGGACCTAAGCTTGTGTTTTTATTGTTTCTGGTGCTTCATTGTCTGTTATTATGTATTTTGTTTGGGTATTATCTTGTTGGACTACTTTTCTAATACTGTTATTCCTCTTAGTTGTGTTGTGTGTGCTAGTTTTCATTGTGAGCTATTTGCCTTTTCATTACATCATTACATCGCCTCTCATGTCCCAACATTGACCTTGGAAATGCCCTACCCAATCCGCTACCAATTTTGATGACACAGTTTACTTTCGTGTTTAATTTGAGTTGGTATGATTATCATATTCTACATAATTCATTAGTGAACGTTCTATTACTTTGGACATTAATATGTTACTTTACATTCGAGCTGCATTTTATACATTAGGATGGGAATGAATCTTGGATTTTCAGGGTTCATATTGCCCTCAGTTAGTACGTGAGTTTTACGCTAACATTGAAAACAAAACTGTCGAGAATTACTTGGAGATTCATTTTTTTTATTCGTGGTCAGAGAGTAATGCTCACTTACGCTTATCTCGCGTCATTTTTAGGAGTTCTAAATGTTGGCCCTTTACTTGTTTTAGGTCCCAATAGAATCATCGATTAGCATTACATCCCAAGTGATGGAACGTTTAATTTGTCTGGAGCGACTTCTCAATTACGCTTAGTTGTGTGCTACCAATGGGACAGTTCATAGTACTTAGCCAAACACTTGGATGCCCAGTCTCGAGTAACAATTACATCGCTTGCATTTAATGTCTTTCCTAAGGCTATTACTCTTAATGAAGTGTGCCTTAGTGATATTTACCTTGCGCATAAAATGATCCATGGTTTAAGTGATATTGAAGGTGTCCCTTTAGCTTCCATTTTAATTACATGCATTTGTGATGTTGCTTATCTCTCATGGTCGAACAAAAATTTTATTTTCCCATGCTCTTAACCAATCTTTTTACAAGTTTAGGTATTGATTTTGCAGGTGTGTGCATGGTTCATGTTGAGTCACCAACACTTGTTGATACACTCCGCCACTTGAGCTTCCTCTCTAGTGATCACACCTACACTCAGCCGTTAACTATCCCAGATCACTCACCATCCGAGGATGATGCCTTTGTTGATGAGGGCCACGAAGGTCCATCACAGGAACCTCAACTAGAGGATAGGCAACCTACCCAATGTCTATTTTCTTCTCTACTTCACAATGTTCGCATAATGCATGAACACCAAAATCACTTGAAAGATGTGCAAAACCAAATGTCTCAACAATTGGTTCAACATGACGAGCTCCTTATTCAAATTCGGGATTCTGTGCAATGTCTTCTTCTGCGATCTCCACCACCTGCATCTTAAGATTCCAGGGAAGTTTCCTAATTTCTTTGATTTTTTCCTTTTTATTTTTCCTTTTCTTTTCCTACACATTGAGGACAATGTGTCTTAAGTGCGAGAGAGGGTTTATATTATTTGATAATTTTGTTTTTATTTTTTTCCTATTTTATTCTACTTTCTTCATTTGTATATTTTAAAAAAAAAATTGATGTTTTATTTGCTTTATTGTGTGAATGACCCATTATCTGCTTAGCAGTTCCCTCATTTTCATCTTAACTTGGTCAAAAATATCTAGTTATGCCTTGAATTCACTTTCTTAATTTGCAAACCTTTTTTTCTACCATAGATATTCAATTATCACTATCTTTAAGGAGAATCTCATGGTTTGGAAGTTTACAAATTCTAAAAATTAAAATTCATTTTTTTACACTATAAAGAAAGATTTGATCCTATTTTCTTTTAAATGTGCTTAATTTTGTGAATTCCTTGTTAAATGAGTCTTTAAATAGTGCTAGACTCTCTACAACTTGATTTGTTATCATTTTGAAACCACATTATCAAATACAAGCATAAAAATGATTAAGGCAATTTAGGATTATCCATTTATTCCTTTTTCTTTCTTCATATACCCTTTTATCCATTTAGTAAGCCCCATTAAGCCTACAAGAATCCCATTTTCTTTATTATAATCTCATGTTTAGCTAGCCAATGAAGCCTAGTCCCTTAAAATATTAAACTGATCATGTTTACTTTGGGATGGGATTTGGTTTCTACAATTACCAGAGATTGTTTCATGAAATTAGTGAAAAATCTTTTGGTGTGGGGTTGAGTGTTTTATTCTTTGGGGTGTGAATGAGAGAATGTTATTTGATTAGTTACTTGATTTTTGAATTGTTATATTGTGTAATTTTAAAATAACTTTTCTTTCTTCCTCTCAAAATACAAAAAAGTTAAAAAAAAAAAAAAAGAAACAAAAAAGTCAAAACAATTAAATAAAAAAAGAAAAGAAGAATTCAAAGAAATAAAAGAGGAAGAATAGAATGTATGTCTTTATCAAAGCAGTTCAATTTTATTTTGCAAAAAAAATATCAAGTAAAGGCCTAGAATTTCTATTATTTTTAAGGTCCATGAGAGCGGGATTATGTGTTGGGCGTGAGATTTGTTCTTTATTTAGAGATCATGTGAGTTTGATTTGAAAAAGTATTTAGTAAGCATGATCAATTATTTTGTAGTCCACTAGCCTATAAACACATACCCTCTTGACAAATTAATTTGTTTTTTTAAGATTTATGAATGGATAATCTTTGATGCATTTAATTTAGGGATAGTTATGAATAAATAAGTATGCTAGAACACAATTTTTGCAAGTTTGAGAATTGATGAATTTTTCACATAGCTCGATTAATTTAATTTGTTATGATGACGATGAGGGGATGAAATATGTTCATAAGTCAATTGTGTTTTGTGTTTATTGCTTTCTTGTTTTTTTTTTTTTTTTTTTTGAGTCTTTTGTTCGTTTCTTTTACTATTAGCTTAGTATTTTTGCTTGGAGACAAACAAAATGCTAAGTGTGGAGGAATTTGATAGTTCTTTATTTTTAAGTATTTTTAGAGCTAGTTTTATTGTTAATTGAGTCTAATTTAGGAGAAAAATGTCAGATAATGTCTCACTTTTGGCTGTTATTTTGAGATTATAGGAAATCCTGAAAACTGGAGTTGATTGATGAATTATGGGAGTTTTCTGGGTGGAATTGTATAGTTTCAGAAGTTCAAGGATCAAACAAAAATTTGATAATCTAGGGATCAGTTTTTATATTTTCCTAGACAAAATTTTAGTCCCTTCCTAACACAATTTAGGAAGGATCAGTGCAACAAATTTTTCAGGAAGTTTCACCAGTTCCTACTAAAAAAAATAAGCATTTATTATTATTCCTAATTTATGGAGGATGTTGTTTTTCCTATTTTGAAAGGGAATAGGAGATTATAAAAAGTAGATGAAGTTTTTTGTTGAGGAGGATTAATTTCTGAAGAGAGTTTTATTTTTCTATACAGAAGTCTTTTGTTTTTTTTTTAGAAGAAACTATTCACAAGAGAAGAATTATTGGACAACCATCAAACTTGAAGAAAATTGAAGAATACAAGGATTTTATCATGAATTTTATTTTCTTTTTATTTTGATGTTGGCTAGTAACTCTATTATGAACTAAATTATATAGGCACTTGGGTATGATGAACCCTAAGATAAGTTTTGAATTGTGATTTTCTTTAGATAATACAATCTTTTCATTATTTTATGGAATTCAATTGTGTTTACTCTTTATCTCCTTGAATTGATATGTCTAAAATATTGATTCTTGTTTTATGATTCTTTAACTTTGATTGAAAAATCAAGTTATTAAATAGATTTAGCACAATTGAAAGGAGTTGCATGAACCCCTAGAGATAGGATAACATAAATCTTTAGTATTAGGGTCAAACCTAATAGTGAAATTCAAAGAAATATAATGCAATTTTAGGGGTTTTAATTAGGAAGAGATTTCAATTAATCAACCTAGAATTAGATGTTAATGATCTTGAGAAGAACTTTAACATACAAAAGTGATTTCTACGATTCCATAAATATTGAATTAGGTTGTATTACTGGAAAATTAATTTCTTAACAAGTCTTTGAGGTATTCAATACTAGAATGTCATTTGTCATATTGGTGATCTTTTTCCACTCTCTAGTTCATATTTTCACTATTTTAGTTTGTTGAATTAATTTTAGTTTTTAATTAGTTAATTAATTTACTTAAATTTGTCAGTTAAATAATAAAGAAAGAGCTAATATTAGTACTTTTAGTTCATGAGGGATAGACACTCGATACTCCTACATTATACTATACTCAATAGGTGTACTTGCCTACTCGATCTATAGGTGTTCGTCTCGGATCGTATCAAAGACTAGAAAATATGGTGAATTTTTTAATTATGCCCTGTTCCAATGTCATGTTAGTAAGAGTAGGTCTTACAGTCATGGGTATATCTAAAATTGCACAAATGACATTATGTCAAAGACACTAAGAAGGCATTTGACAAGGCATGAACTCAAGACAATGTTGCGAAGGTTACGGATAAATCAAATGGTGAGTTAGATAGTTATCATACCCTTTTTGCATCTAGTAGTTTGTAAACTATAATTTGTAAGCTTCAACGATGAAGCATATAATTAATTCATCCCAGCGAAGTTTATAAGTACAAAATACTTTTTCTAAAACATATCTTGAACATGAGTGTTGAAGCGTTGAATTATAAAGAAAGATAGAAGAACCAAGGTTGGAAATATGGTTTTTTCTTATGTTTGATGTGGTACATGATGGAACATGTTAAATTTTATGTATGGTGAATTTTTTTACATGAAAACTTCATGAAATACCTAACTAATGATATTATGTATGTTTTTATTAACCTATACAAGAGAATTCTATGATGGACACACAACAATTTGCTTTTTATTGTAATATGTTAAACATCAAAAATGGGTTCATAAATGGTGAATTATTGTCTCACAAAGAGGTGATGAATTATTTATTTATAAACATGCATTCAAATATTATAGAATTGTAACTAATGTTCATTAACAAACCCATCGTATGAATATTGTCAAATTTGCATCCCCCTGATTACCATGAATCCAAGTCACTTCAAACTTCTAGTACTTAACACACTTGGCCAAAGAGTTGAGTTAATGAATTATGCTCAACATGAAAACATAATGGATGATGAAACTTTTTTTCCATCGAAGTTATGGTAAAGATAGAAAAACACACACACACACACACACACACACACACACACACACACACACACACA
>CATIWR010158784.1:0-13450 GCA_949677035.1 Omphalea diandra | reverse complement strand
TATATACCCTTAATTATTTTCAACTAAAACTCTACACTAACACTAATTATAAATTATTTAATTAGAAGAGAAAGATGAGATAACAATGAGGGTGAATTTGAAAAACAAGCTATTAATACTCTTTATATTCCAAAATAGATGTCGTTTTAAATAAAAAATTTTATTTCATAATACTTGATATTTTATAATTATTATCAATAAATATTAATTAATTTTTTTCAACTCTACCATTTCTCTCTTTCATAATAATTATTTCTTTTTAGAGTATACAATAATTTATGAAAATAATTAATTAAGGATAATACAATTTCTACTTATGTAATAACATCTATTAAATAGAATTTTTAATATATATGCAAAAACGAATGATGTCTATTAAAGAATAGAGGAAATATTATATTGATAATGTAAAATGATAATTATATTGAGATATTTTTTTTTAATAAAACGACAGATATTGTAAATAAAAAAAGAATATAAGACAAATGAATCTCATCAGCATGAATTGCTAAAGAACATTAATGTGAATGTTAATTAACCCCAAGTCTATGCACTTGAAAGTATCAAAGCCTTGAGATTGGATCCCTAGTTAATGAAACTCTAGAACTAGTAGTTTAGTAATTAAATGTCCTTTAAGAGTGAGGAAACTTTTTTTTTCTTTTATTAGATGAAGTTTTTTAAAATTTTTATCATTAAATTAATAAGAATGAATAAACGATAAAATTTTGAGGAACCAAATTTAAATACTTAAATTTAATTTAATATTTATAAAAAAACGAACTATCACATATTCATGTGTCGAAAAAATTATTGCATCTTCAAATTATTGAAATCATATATAAGCAACTATTTTTAATTAGTTTAATTATAAAATTATATATTATTTAAATTAAAATGTATAATGCACTGCACATAAATTTATTATAACATATTTATGATACTGATTTTATCTATTTTAAGAGTAAATTTATTATGAATTGTTTAATTTTAATTTTACAAATCATTTGAATTTAATTTTAATTGTTAAAATTAGATACTCAAACTCTTAAAATTTACCATCAAGCGAAAATAATTTCAATAAAATCATAAAATATTATAAAATTCAAACTACAAGTCTTAAACTTTATAAATATATATAAAGTTACAAAATCTCAGCCGTTCATTATAAAAATAATTTCACTTCTTAAATCATTGACACAAAAAATAAAGTCATATACTGAATAGATAAATAAAGAAAATAAAAATCATGAATGCATAAGAAATTAATTTCTAATACTAGGTGTAAGAGATAGGAAAAACAATAGTTAATAATATTTAAAAAGTATCAAATAATAAATTTATTAGAAGGGATCAAAAACAAAACTTACTGAAAAGGATGCACTGAAAAAAAGATACCATAGTGAAAAGGGGGAAAAATTGAAAGGTTTCCCCATGAAAAGTAAACTCATTTATCAACTACATTAATATTTAAATTAGGAAATTAATAATTCAATTACAGATTTTAACAAGTTATTATTCTTCTTGATTTGAGTAAGATGAACTTTAGGAAGAAGGGTATCTCATTGTATATTCCAACTCCAAAGCCTTGATGGCCTCAAACAAATGAAGAAAGCAACAACAGCAAATGCCCAGTAGAGGTCAACAAAGCAATGCTAACTAATAGAATGCCAGAATCTGCCAACTAATCCTGTTGGAGTACATTCCAGTTGATAAATAATACCAAATAAATAAACAAAAACTTAACAACACAAACCAGGTAAAGCTAGCTAAATTTCAGGTTACCAGGCTAGAATTAGGCCTAAAATGTGTATTTTTGTTAAATCCCATGAGTAATAAGTGAAAATAGCTACTAAGACACCAAAATGAGGGTTTCCATGTGCTTAAAACTAGAAACATGAACTCCACCTGGTAAGCATACCTATCACAAGGAAATCATATGATGGCTCAGAAATAACGAAGTTGTATATACTTGTCATCACTAGCTCATGAGTTAACAACCTTGCTAGTATCATATTTTTCTCACACTAGTTATTACAATCACTCGATTGTCATTCTGTCGAAATGCCAGAAATGTGGCATATGCAGAATTAAAGGAAAGCATAGGCAAGAACAACTGCACGATAATATCAGCTAGAAATATTCATTGCAATAAACAGTCGCTAATACTAAGAAACACGTTATCAGACCAGTTGCAATAAAGGAAGGCGTTCTATCTCCTGTTTCTCCTAACTATATAACATTAACAACTGAAAACTCTTCGACGTCTAGTTGCATATCCCTCACTATATTTATGCAAATATGCTCAAGGGACCAGTCTTATTTGAAGCCTCCAGACCATTTTCAGCACTTTGCATCCCAGTGATCCATGGCCTGCAAGAAAGATAACAAACTTGGATAAGTGAAACATGTCAAGCAAATCTAGAAAATGGACTTCCAAACAAAGCAGATTTAAAAATATCCAATGGGCAAAAAAGAATGCTGAAAATAAACTCTCTTTTCTAATCCCTCTGACCTTCCAATATTGTCACAGCTTGCTGGATTCATCAGAATTGTCAACCTTTTAGCGGTTTTAGAGAACAAACTGCATTGCCAACAAGATAAAAAAGAAAACATTTTGTAAATGTTGTGAGGATGCCAACATCATCTATAATTTCAAATTTAGTTATCACATTCTTATAAAATCAAACTACTAGATGCAAAACTGCTAAATGCAAAGTAAAATATCTGATGATGAAAGAACTTCACTTTATCTTCACACTCGATACCTGAATGGTTCATCTCCCGTCTGTTTAACAGCACCTGTTGCATCTCGGTAGAGCACATGGCCCAACATCTCTGATCTATCAATTCCAAGCATATTGGCAAGTCTACCATGCAGTTCTTCATAAGAACCAAGAACAGATAGGTCAATGGTCCGATCCATATCCTCAGATTCCAAGAAGACCTTGCCCTGACCAGCATTTAAACCAGTTTCACTGGTATGAAGACTCTGCCATGACAACCCAGTACTGGCTGACTTTTCTGGTGAAGTTTGTTTATCAGGAACAGATCCCAAAACATCATGAATTTTTACTTTTTCTGGACTATCATCAGAAGAAAATTTTCCGGTTATAACTTGTGAGACTGCATCAGAGGAACACCTATGAGAAATCTGCTGCTCAGTGAGTATTGGTTGACCAAATAGTAAAAATTGGTGCCTTTTTACATTGTCAGATTTCTCCAAATTTGTATTAGAGTTCCCCATTGTCAACAAGCAAGATACATTCTCATTGCTGTTTGTGTGGCCTTTCATGAAATTTTCAGAAAGTCTAGAATGTGAATTGAACCGCTGGAGACTGGACAAAAACAGCCCTGACTGCAGTTTGTTGTTAAGCTGGAGATCTGATAAAGATATTCCAAATTGAGCATGCCTGGCTCCCTGTATGCCTGCAGGAGTGTTATCAGATAGACAACACAAGGGGCTGCTAGGCCCGAGGGGGTTGCCTGAAAGAGACGGCCACTGAAATTGGCCACCAAGTGGAAAGTCTAGGTGTTGTGGGAGACGCAACTTCTTTCTTGGAGGTGAGAAGGGTGACAGGTGGATGACTGGCATATTTGACACCAGTTCAACCAACCATGGGCTGACACGTTTTACATTTTGCAGCAAATCCGGCTCATCCCATGTCACCTGCAATGGATATTTACAGATATATGTAAGCATCAAAAACAAAAGAGACGCGAAAACCAGAGTATTTAAAGTGTTAAAAACAATTCTCAGATGCAGGGGATCCATAAGATTCTGAATTAATAAACACCCCAGGACTATCCACGAAATTGCATGCTAAAAACACCACATGCAACAACGTGATATAGTACATAAACGAATAATTTAGATCCTTAAGAAGAACGGAATACTAAAATGTATTTATTAACAAAAAATGAAAGATACCAAGATTAAAGCAGCATGTTGAGAAATTCCCATATAATTCATATGCTCAAACATACAGATTATATATTCCTGGGAACTACACGATAGACCCCATAATTTATGCCCATGGTCAGATACTTGTATCTGTTTCCATGAGGAGCTTACAGAACTTAATTTCTATCATGTAGAGTACAGCATAAGGGATACTAATCTCAGTAAATATCAAGCAAATCCTAAGATTCAGAGAGTTCCCAAATTAAAAAGCTGAAAGACAAAAATATGTGGACCTTGTCAATCAATATGGTATAACACTCACCCTTTTAACATAAATGAACAGGTAAACTAGCCATAATGTTTCGCCATTGATTAAAACACATTTCACCATGTACTGTGTGATAAGTCAACAAGCATTACTATTAGCATATGGCTTTCACAATATCATTCCAGAGATCCCATTTAATTCCCAACAAGCAGATCTGTGTTTCAGGTGTCAAACGTAGGTTGGCAATTGTAGTGTATCGCTGACAGAAGATACCATAACGGATTACCAGAAAAACAAGGACAAATAAAGCAAGAACAAAGTTTGACGGATGAAGCAACCAAAAGTAGTATAGCATCCTGAATTTTCACCTTGGAAGGATTAATTAACCAAGACATCCATCATATGCACACAATGTTGCAAAGAAGAGGCACAAGAAGCCAATCAAGGCTCAAGGCAACAAATGGTTTAGATTTGAAAAAAAAAAAATGATTGAATCCTGGACATTAGATGGCTAATTATGCACCAACTGAAGTTTGAATCTGCAGCACTGGGAATAACTTCAATACCACTTAGTCAAATGTCATAAGTACCAATTTTTAGAACTTTAAATACACCATAAGGAACTCTGACAAATGGTAATCAAGCAACAGAAATTAAAATCAACATAAGCATTAGAAAAGTGCATAACCTGAAGAAGCCGCCAAGGCGAATTAGGCCAGCGAATGGGATCAGCAACGTGAACAGAAGCCACAGTTCCCATAAACCAGCTAATCCTTGAAGAATCCTCAGTCTCAAAAGGCATCTTAAACCTCATACCAGAGCACCACTGGATCCTCATGGCTGCCCTCACCGAAGCAGCCTTAATACAAAACTCCGGCGTGCTAGCCCGCGGATAATAAACAAGCTCAAAAGGCTGCCCCTTAGCAGCAAGTGCTGCAGCCTCCAACACCTCCTTAGCCTTAACCTTTCCCTTCCCTCTCAACCCTCCATTCCTCACTCCCATCCCCTCATCCTCCTTCAAAAACAGAGAAAACCCGCCACCATAAGAAGAACTAACACAGCTTCCATTTGTGCTCCACCCAAATGGGGGAGAAGCATCAGCCCCGGTACCAATCCCCCCCTTGGCGCGGCGTATACCAACACAAAGATCACCATTTTCAGCCCTTAAAAACACAATAGAATCCCCAGCAACCAATTTCTTCTGGTTAACAAAAGTACTCCATCCAGTAGTCAACAAATGCCTTCTTGGTGTCCCTCGATAAATATGCCTAAACTTCCACACCTCACCATGAACATCCTTAGCAATCACCGTCTGCACAGGCGGATCCGCCGCGTAATCCAGACGTGGAAAAATAGTCTCTGCACAGTACCTTGGCACAGAGAATCCACCGCCATTGTTAGCATCAGATTGGGTCAGCGTCTTAGCGAAAGACGCTGGCTTTTCACTAGTACTACCATTACTATTACCATCATTTCCGTTATCACTAATACCCATCTCGTCAACAAGATCAAGGTCGTTGTTCTGTAATGGGAAGAGGCTAATCTTGGCGTATACTTCGTCGGTTTCTGAGTCTGCGAGGTATTGGACGGCGGTGACGCGGCAGAGGATAAATGCGGGGATTCTTGAGGAGGAGAAGTCGACGGAGGAATGAGCGTGCTCGGCGTGGCCTTGAGGGAAGTAGAAGACTTTAGAGTTAAGCGGAGGGATCTGAACCATGCTTCCTGCACAGGCGTGCCATAACTGTGGATCCAAGCTGTTGTCCATCTCTTTCATTTCTTCTTCATGAAAATAATGCAACAGGAATAGAAACGGCAGTGAAAATCAAAATCTAAATTAGATGGAGTGAAAATTAGTAGTAGCAGTAGCAGTGTGATTAATTTTATCATTACCTGTTGTTGGTGGTGGTGTCAAGTGAAAATGGAATACTGCTACTTGTTTCAAAATTCCTGTTTATAGAACAAAGTTCCAACCTTTACTTGAAAAACACACTATAAGACATTAAATTATCTCCACAATTGGCTCCTGAAAGACCAGATATTTCTCAATTTTCAACAACAAAGAAAACCCAATTGCCCGTTCTAAGCATGGAAGAAAAAGCTCTGTGTCTCTCTTTTCTTCTTCTTGTTCAGTTAAAAAAGCAGAGAAATTTTTTGGACTATGTGACAGTAAATTGCCATGCAGAGAGAGACAGATAGAGAGACATTAATCGCCGATCAGATAGTTAGCAGAGCAAAACAGAAGCAGCTAAAAGAGCTTAAATCAATCAATCCACCATTCAACTACTAATACAACCCCCCAAATTTTCATTTTTAAACCCACACCCATTTCACTAAACTCCAAAACTAAAGCTGCCCTTTTCCTCTTTTTTCTTTTCTTGTTGGTTTCTACCAGATCTCGCAAACCCCAACTCTCCCTCTCTCTGTCTCTCTGTCTCTCTCTCTCGCTCTCTCTCCCCCCTTCTCAAGAGCAACAAATAAAGAAATCTTGAATAATTAATTAGTATTTACCCAAGTATTAAATTTAATTAATCTTTTTAATTTCCTCTTAATTATCTCGTTTGCTGATATAATGGCCGAGAGAGAAAATATCGCGATTTTTTAATGTTCTGCACTGAACCACATAGGACGAGTCAGAACTTAACTTAACTCTGGTCTGGTTTGGTTTAGTAATTTTATGTTATTATTATAAGTAAAAAAACGTATTAACACTTGTCTGATTTAAAAACCCATAGTTATTAGTACGACCCATTGGATTGCCGGTCCACGTCAGATGGATGGCGCGTGCTATATTGGAGATTGGTTATTGGATCGTCTAATGTACGCGCCATAAGGATTATTACTGGAGAGTTGTCTATCTTTTGGTCGGGATTGTGTACGTAGTGCTGACCTGAAGCTATTGGTGTTGTTTGTGTTGGTGGAGAGGGTAATAAATAAATCAAAAATGGTCGAAGATTAACTTGGTTCTGTATTTAATGCGATCAATCATGTATAAACACAATAATAATAATAAGATATTACTTGCTTCTATACACTAATTTTTTATTTTTTTTACATGAGTTTTCATCTTTATCAAGTCAATTATCTTTATTATTACATAATTTTTAATTTTTTATTATTTATATAAGCAATACTTAATAATATTTTATTTTTTAAGAATATTGAAAATTAAAATTAAGAGAAAATTTTAATAATTTTAATAAGTAGACAAAATTAAAGTATACAAAATTGAAAATTTTTCTAATTTTCAAAATTTTTAAGAAAATTCTAATAAATATACGAAATCAAATTTTTTGTGTTTTTAAGAATTTAGTCATAGGGTGTTATAAGTATCAATTTGATAGAATTATTATCCAGTCTCAAAAAAAATTATAATAATTAATGAAAATCAAAGACTTTCCTAATTTTTAGTGTTGATTAAAAAAAATTTAAAAATTCTAATAAGTATATGAAATCAAAGATTTTTTTAATTTTTAGTATTTATTAAGAAAATTTTAAGAATTTAAAAAATTATGTGAATGAGGATATTTCCATATTGTTGACGTGTTTTTCTAATAATTTAAGAGATTAGAATACTACGACTATTAATTTGATAGGCTTTTATCGGTTGCAAAGAAAATTATAATAATTATATGAAATTGGTGATTTTCTATTTTTTTGTTTATTAAGAAAATTTTAAAAATTTTAGTAATTATATTAAGAAAATTATAATAATTTTAAGAATTCTAATAATTACATGAAATCAAATATTTTTCTAATTTTAAGTGTATTTTAAGAAAATTATAATAATTTTAAGACTTCAAAACATTATACGAATTTAGAGACTCTCATATTGTTGAAGTATTTCTCTAATAATTTAAGTGGTCAATGGTAGTTGCGCTGCACAAGACGGTGTCGTCTCACTACGAGTTCCTTCCTTTCAAATTTGATAAGGTATTACGATTATCAATAAAATAGAATAATTTTAAGAATTCCAATAATATACGAAATGAAAGATTTTTCTAATTTTTAGTGTTTATTAAGAAAATTCTAATAATTTTAATAATTCTAATAAGTATACAAAATCAAAGATTTTTTTTAATCTTTAACAATTTTTTTAGGAATTTAGTTGATTAAGGCATCAAGAGTAGCAATTTGATAGAATTATTGTCAGATCTAAAAAGAAGTATAATAATTATACGAAATAGGAGATTTTTTTAATTTTAGTGTTGATTAAGAAAATTATAATTATTTAAAAAATTCTAATAAGCATACAAAATCAAATAAAAATTTACTAATTTTTAGTTTTTTTTATGAATTTAGTCAATTAAGGCATCAGGAGTATGAATCCGATAGAATTTTTAATATTTGTTAAGAAAAATCTTATAATTCTAAGAACTCAAAAAAATATATAAATTTGAATTTTTTTCATATTCTTGAAGTGTTTTTCTAATAATTTAAGTGAGTTATGATAAAATTTTGTTTGGCCGCAAAAAAATTATAATAATTATACAAAATCGATGATTTTCTTAATTTTAAGTGTATTAAAAACTATAATACTTTTAAGAATTATAATAGGTAAATGAAATCAGAGATTTTTCTAATTTTAAATGTTTATTAAAAAATTTTAATAATGTTAAGAATTTAAAAAGTTATATGAATTCGGATATTTTCATATTCATAAAGTGTTTTTCTAATAATTTAAGCGAGTAAGGCAATCGCGAGTATCAATCCGATATAAGTTATTCTAATTACAAAAAAACGATAATGATTATACCAAATTAGAGATTTTTTAATTTTTTATTAAGAAAATTATAATAATTTTAAGAATTATAATAATTATATTAAGAAAATTATAATAATTTTAAGAAATCTATTAATTATATGAAATCAAAGATTTTTCTAATTTTAACTGTATATTAAAAAATTCTAATAATCTTAAGATTTCAAAAATTATACGACTTGTGAGCATCAATCCAACAAAATAATTTTAAGAATTCTAATAAGTGTTTGAAAACATAAATTTTTCTAATTTTTTGCGTTTATTAAGAAAATTTTAATAATTTTAAGAATTCCAATAAGTATACAAAATCAAAGATTTTTCTAATTTTAGTATTTTTTTAAAGAATTTAGCGAGTAGGGTCACATGTATCAACTCTATAGAGCTATTGTTTGGTCTCAAAAAAAATTATAATAATTATATGAAATCAAAGATTTTTCTAATTTTTAGTATATTTTTTAAAAAAATTCTAATAATTTTAAAATTTTGAATAAGTATACAAAATCAAAGAAAATTATAATCTTGAATGTTTTTCAATAATTTAGTTGATTATAGTATCAAGAGCAGCAATCCAATAGAATTATTATTTAGTATTAAAGAAATTTATAGTAATTATGAAATCAGTGATTTTTCTAATTTTTTTAAGAAAATTCTAATAGTTTTATGAATCATAATAAGCCTATGAAATCAAAGATTTTTCTAATTTTTAGTATTTTTTAAGAAGTTAATCGATTAGAAAATTGTAAGATACAATCCGATAAAATTATTGTTTGATTACAAAAAAAATTATTCACAAAGAAAAATATAATAATTATACAAAATTGAAAATTTTTCTAATTTTGTTATTTATTAAAAGAATTCTAATAATTTTAAGAATTCTAACAAGTATAAGAAATATGAGATCTTTTAATTTTAATGTTTATTAAGCAAATTCTAATAATTTTAAGAATTTTAATTCTTAAGTATATAAAAATCGAAGATTCTTCTAATTTTTAGTGTTTTTTAATAATTTAATCGATTTCATATAGTTTATTACAAAATCTATTTTGATTTTGTGCTTTTTAGTGTTTTTTAATAATAATTTAATATTTTTAATAATGATTTATTATAAAATCGAGTTCGATGTTATAAATAATATCTATTCAACATTCATTTTATTAAGTTTCTCTATGCATTAGTGTTTAATTTCCTCGATAGATGAAATGAGTTTTGAATGTCCTCCATTTTTTTTTCAAAAATAAATGATGATTGTAAATTTCATTAGTCTCATCTTTTAAATTATATGACTTGTAGATATTTTTTTCACGCTAATTATTTTAGGTACACATGCATATCATGAATTATAAATTTTAAGTTCAATACCTTCAAACAAAATATAAAATTTTTTCTCATTTTGTTTTCTTATTATTGATGGTCATTTTATTTCAATGATAATAAGAAGTACAACATGAAAGAAAATAGAGTTCATTCAAGAGAGTATTATATTTATAGATACTGCATTTTGCATGGGAACAAGATAAAAAAAAAAAAAGTGAGTAGAAGATATGAACTTTTTTTAAGAAAAAATAAGTTGATATACTAGTGAAAAAGGTAATTAATGTTATAATTGAGATTATAGAAACTTTAAATGCAATAAATGATTTGTATAGAGAATTAAAAATTTAAATTAAATGCAATAAATGATTTGTATGAGAAACTACAAATTTAAATTTTAAATTTCAAATTTCTAAGTAAAAAATTTTAAAATCCATTAAAGAATAATACTGTCAATGCACATCAAATTTTATGCTAAAATTACCTATTTATTCCCATTAATTCAGATCTACTTGATCTCCCTAGCACTACTCTAAATAATTAATTAATTAATTACAAAATTCTCATTTAAAAAAAATTTTTAAAAAAATTCATATGATTATTTCATTTCATTATTCATTTAAGAAAGTGTCACAAAGATTAAGAAGACTATTTAATAAGCATAGTTATAGATATAAAATAATTGTATTATCCTTTTTAGAAAGACTAAAAATAATGGATTATTTTTTTATTTCCAATAACATTCATTTCTCTCCAATCCCAAGACATGGGTAAAGTTGAAATAAAAAAATTAATTTTTTTATAATCTAAAAATATCGCTTAAGTGAAACAAATTATATTTTGTTAAATGAGTAATAGAGTGAAACAGAGGGAGTACATATATTTTTTTATTTTATATTTTTTTTTCACATATTGAATCATCTCAAAGGACTTAATTTATTTTGTTTTCCTCAAAGATATATATTATATATTAAGAACTATCAGGACGACAATTTCATGCAAAGAATTGTGTTACTTGTTTCACGGTGAGGCATAAAGGGGTTGCTTACTCATTCCCATATAATTTGATTCCCAATCTTTACTCAAAAATCGATTCCTTTATATACTCGCTCCAAAAGCAAGCCTATAAAAATAAATTATATATAATTGTGAGCTTAATTTGTCAAATTTCTAAGAAAAGTTAAAAGTCTATATATATATATATATATATGTTGGCCCTTGGCACCAAGAAAAGGGGTTGAATTGGTATATAAAAATTTAAAACAAAGAAGAGGGGAAGAATAATGAGAATAATGAAGACAAACGATTTATAGTGGTTCGGGTATAATCGACCCTACGTTCACTCCCTAATTCACCAATTAGGTATTTTCACTATTACTAGGTGTTTTCAAGCTCACACCAAACTTGTACAAATGTGTTTTGATGCCTCACACACAACCTTACAACAATGTGTTTTTAGGCTCACACACAACCTCACTCAAGTGTTTCACAAGGCTCACACTTAAACCTATCTTGAAGTGTTTTGCAAACTCACACTACAACCTTACAATATGGTGTTTAATGCTCACACCCAACAATTGACAATATTACAAAGAAAATTGAAAGAAATTAGCAGCAAAGATTGAGTTTTTTTCTCTTGATAATAACCTCTGCTATTAATGTTTGGTGGAGTATTTATACCCAAATTCCACCAAAGAAACTAACGGCTAGTTCATAACGGCTAGTTTTATAACGGCTAGTTCATAACAACTAGTTTTATAACGGCTAGTTTATAACGGCTAGTTCATGACGGCTAGTTTTCAATAGTGCTTTAGGAAAATATAGACGTTATGTTCAGCCAGCATAAGTAGCGGTCGCTAATTCATTTGTGTAGACCGTGATTCTAACCGAGAATCAGTCTGTCAAAATTTGTAATTTTTACTTCTCAAATCGCGATCGCTACCAACATGTAGCCTTCGCGATTTTTGACTTCCAACGGCTTCCTAGGAACACTTGTCAAGCTCCGATTGTGGAATTGATTCTCATTTGGAGTTCTTTGAAAATTGCGATCTCGACTCCAGCGCGACTCAGACCACGAATTATACTGTGACAATTGGACATTAACTTGAGAGACTTATTTTTCTGCAAAATCAACACTTAATAAAAATATTAGTAATGATCAATCTCCTTTGTCAAAATCAAAAGAGGTTCTAAACTTATGATTAACTATCCTAGTCCAACAATCTCCCCCTTTTTGATTTTGATAACCTAGATTGATCCAAAGTAAAAAATAAATGCAGAAATATAAAATTGAATCATATTATAAAATCATATTATAGAGCCAACAATCTCCCCCTCAACTTATGTGTTCTCTCTCCCTTAGTCATCATATCTCTCTTACTCTTACTTTTATCTCTCCCCATTTGGCAAAATCAAAAAAGTTAGATAAGCATAAAGATAACTAATAGAAAAGATTAGCATAAAGTATTAAACTAGCAAATTATGAAGATTAAACAAATAGATGGTCAAGACAAATGCCTTGAAAAAGAAACAGATAAAACATGTAGGATCACATTTTTTTTTGCAAAGAGAAAAGAAAAATAAAGTTCAAAGAGAACCCTAATGTCTAAAAAATTGAAGATTCGCTGTCATCTCTTTAAGAGTCATCCGCTTGCTCTTGGAGACCTCCTTGAGCCTCGTCGCCGACTTTTATACCGTCATCTTCATCTTGTGTGTCGTCGAAGTCTGAAAAGTCAGGGAGATAGCAAGGTGGAATATCGAGTTTCTTATGAATATCCACCATATCGCTATGGAGATGGGAGAGAAACAGGAATCTCCTCTTCATCATCCGCATAAGCTTGTCAAGCTTGCTGTTGATGGTGGAGAGTGAAACCTTTAGTGTGACATCCCATTTAAATCATCATTAACTGCTCTAAGTCTATCCATTATTGTTAAAAGACCTTAATTCAATTATCATTTATTTATCATATTTATTTTTTCACACAATATCTCTTGTTCACAACATAGTCACTATTTTCAATAAAGTATACATGACTAAACCAGCTAGAATACTAATAGACTACATACTGGTCCAACCTCTTTTAGACTGCTAGATAGCAACCTTGAAATATAACTAGACACAGTCTTTAGTCTACTTTTCCTAAAATAAAATTTCATGCAAAAGAGTGAGTTTGCATACTCAGTAAGTAAATGCATAACGATACTTCAATCT
>CATIWR010158728.1:0-13099 GCA_949677035.1 Omphalea diandra | reverse complement strand
ATCAACTTCTTCATTTCTTCTTGAGAGATTGATTCAATTCTGCAACAACAACACTTATTTGAAATGTTAGTGATGATCAATTTACTTTGTCAAGATCAAAAGAGGTTCTAAACCTAGGATTGATTATCCTAGTTCAACACAACTTCTTAGCTATAGAGAAAAGTTCTCCTTTTGAGGAGATAAGAATTACTCCTATACATGCCCCTTTCTTGTTTACAACTCCATCGAAGTATACTCTCCATCCTTGAGGCTTAGTTACCCTTAAATCTAGGAATTGGGGAAGTTCATATGTTCCTTCTTCAAGAGGTTATTGTGCCAAATACTCTAAAACTGCCCATCCTAATGCAAACAAGCCCTGTTTTCCTATTGAAGATAATGTTTGGAGCATGGAACTTAAAGCCCAAAGTTGGTCATGGAGCAAATTAAAAGATGCTTAGAACTTGGACTTTAAATGGAACAATTAGCTTAACCCAATATGAGGAGGCAACAAAGGCCCAAAGCATTTAGCCAAGGCAAGATTAAAGAGTCCATAATGTGTTCTTAAGGAGATAAAGCCCATAACAAAGCCCAAAATCAAAGATATGACCAGGATTTGTTTAGTTGGCATTTTCTTCCTATTCTCTTTAGGATTACTTCCTATTGGCAAAATTCTTCTTCTCCTTTTAGGATTAGGATTTTTTTGTCAGTGTTTTATGTTTGCAAGCAACTAAGAAAGATTTTCTTTAAATATTACCTTGTGAAAGCAAAATACCATATGGACCAATCATAAGGCCTTCTTTTGTTGCTTAATTCATTAAAAAAACCTTATTTAGCATGTTTTTAGGTGGCCAAAACTATTATGGCCGAATTTATAGTTAGGAATTTAGGGTTTTGCTTCTTTATTTCATTAGTTAGAGTTTCAAATATGTAAGGTTATATATATGCCTCTATTCTGCCCAGCAAAAAAAAAAAAAAGGATGAATTATTCTTTTGGCTATAAGCTTTTATAAGAGAGATTTCTCTTCTTGAGTTCTTGAAAGAACTTGGTGAGCTTGTCGAGTGAGCTTAATAATTTCACAAACTTGTTTAATCTAGGTCATAAATTACTTGGTTAATTTAGGATTGAGATTAACAAAATTTTGAATCTTTATAATTGTGGTTGCTAGAAACAAGTTTTCTAGGGGTCTAATTTGGATTTGAAGAGCAAATCTTATTGCTTAATTATTGAATAGATTTGGAACTTATGATAAGCATATGAGTAAGGAATCTAATCCAACCTTGCTCATATCACATCCTTTGATCACCTTCTTAGCTACATTCTTAATATCAAATTTGGTCAACAAGATCAACCATTATGCTAATCTTCTAGTCAAGGAATGGGCTTTATGTAAGTACTTTATCGGTTCAAGCTTTAAAACCACTTCCATGGAATATGACTAAAAATAATGCCTCAACTTCTTTATTACCCAAACCAATATTGGACAAGTCTTCTCCACCTAGTTATACTTTACTTCATAAGACAACAACTTCTTTCTAAGATAGTACATTGTGTTCATTCCCTATTCCATCTTCCTAAGCTAACATTACACCAGCAACGTTGTCTTTTATTATCAAATATAAGATTGGTCATTTTTTGGGCTTTAGTGGCTTTAATACTAATGGATTAATCAAATTTTTTTCTCTCAAAGTTCTTTTGGCATTGTTCGTTCCACTTTATCAGTTGATCCTTTCTTAATAACTTGAAGATTAGTTCACAAATGGGAGTAAGTATAGCTATGAAGCGACCAATATACTATAAATGATCCAAAAAACCTCAGACCTCTTTTTCTATCTTAGGTATGGGCATTTCTTAAATAGCTTTTACCTTATATGGGTCTGCTTTGATGCCCCTTTCACTAACTACATTTCTTAATAGCTTACCGAATGTGGCCCTAAACACACACTTCTTTGGATTCAATCTCAAGTTATACTCATCAACTTCACCATCATGTCATCTACATACACTTTTAACTCTTTATGGATCAAGTCATGCAACAAGGTAGTCGCTATTTGCTAGTATGTCACTCTTGCATTTTTTAACCCTAACAATATCACCTTATAGTAATAAGTCCCCCCACTATATGATTAAATCCATTTTCACCATATTTGTGATTGCCATGACAATATGGTTATACATAGAGAATCCATCAGTTAAGGAATACATAAACAAGTTGTGGCACAATCAACTAACATGTCTATATATGGTAAAGGAAAATTGCCCTTTGGCCTTGCCTTATTTAGATCCATATAGTCAACACATATTGTCACTCTGCCATCCCTCTTTGATACTAACACTATGCTGGCTAACTATTCAAGGTAGTCTACTACCTCTAAAAACCTGGCTTTCAATTATTTTGCCACCTCTTCCTTGACCAACTGGCCTACACAAGTCTCATCCTTCAAAGTTTCTACTTTACCGGTTTCATGTGTAGGTAGGACAAAATTATATATTCTACACTTCACCTATCAACCCCTGACATGTCTTCATATGTCCAAGTAAAGGCCCTCGAGTATTTTTTGAGCAGTTGTTCGAACTTCCTTCATTCCTTTGATGTGACATCACTAATGATAAGCAAGATCTTCAAATTTTCCTGTGTGTTAAGATTAAATGTAGTGGTATGCACAAAATTAATGTTAAATATACTTACAAAATGATGCATGCTATTACACTACCATCAAAAAACACATCACACAAGCAAGCAAACTCATCATTCATTATCTTAAACTTAGAAAGAAATACATCATCATCCTCAAAGAGGTTGTAAACACAAATATTTGTATCGGCCAAAAAGTCAGCTTCATTTGGTTAGTTGAATGAAGTTTCATCTGCCTTAGCCTTTTGCTCTTCTTCTCCCTTTACTTCATTAGTCAAAACCCTAAGATCAACATTCTATAGAAGATCTATCTTTTTCTCATTCTTCATACTAGTAACAACTTAAACAACTCCCTAAAAACTTTGTTTCATCTTATCATCCTTTAGCTCAATTTTCAAAAATTCTGCCCAAAGTGTTAGTCTATTTGCCATGGTGGGCTCGGTCTCTACCATATGCCCTTATACTTCCTTGTTGCCCACTTCCTTAGTGAAGTTTACAATCAAGGTCTAAATGTTTTATAATTTTACCCTTGTGTAAACAGCTTCAGTGAACTTGCATGACCTAAAATACTTCCACTCTAAATCCACGAAATGTGCACATTGCCTTATTAAGTCAGACCCCTTCTTGGCATTATCTTCCCTAGTGACCCAAAAATTTTGATCTAGCATATAGTGCTCCTTTTGTTCATTAGTGATCCTTTTCTTATCATTCTATGGCCATATAGACTTAGGCTCATACATAACCATAAGTTGATCTAATTCTTAATCATTCTTTGTCCTTATGATCTATTTTCCTTTCTTTTTTCTCTTTTTCTCCCCTTCCTCCTTTTCAGATAAATCCTAATAATTTTGATATCCTAACTCACCAATATCTAGTTGGAAATAAGTCTTCTCAAGTCTATGTCCTAGCCCAGTAACTCATCATTCTCAATTACCTCATGCCTAACTATCTTAGCAGCTTCAACTTCTTTCACAAAGAAATCTGATAATGGTTCGCACAAGTCCTTGGCTTCTAGTAACGATTATTTAACACAGTATTCTAGTCCTTATAATCTGAGTGGGGATTTCCAAAAACTCTGATATATTAGTAGATTTCTTCCTAAGCCCTTATCCTAAAAGAAAGTTCATGTTCTTCATAATTCCCATCACCTTTAGATCAACTCACTTATCAGTGACTTTAGCAACCTGAAATCCTCGAAGATGTGGAATAGTCATACTTAAAGCTAATACAATCTTCCAATCTCAGCACAGATGGTCCCTCTTTTGTAAGGAATATTAACTTTTTTATGAACTATAAAAGGTATGCCACCCAACGGGTGGTATCATGGCCTTTTTAGGAAAACCAAAAATGTGATCAAAATGTTCAAGACTGTGAATTCCATCATTGCTTCCAGTATACCCATTTTTACCAAGATTTTGAACACACTCAAAGCTAGCCTCCTAATGACGCTATCAAAAGCTTTCAAATCTTTCTCAGACAAATCAAACTTGTGCAATAACTTCAAAGGGCATATGTTAATCCCAAATCTGTTGTCAACCAACACACATGGCATGAGTCTCCCTTGTACCTCAGCTCGAATGAATAGGGCTAAGTTGCGATCCTTTCCTTCTGATGGCAAATCCTCATATGAGATGGTGATTTTACCCTTATGAGTCACTAATACAGGAACATCTTTCAAAGTAGCTTCACTGGAAATGATCAAGCTAGACACAACCTTGATCATAGCTTTCTTATTTTCCTGAGATTTAATAAGCAATTCCCACACGCTAATCTAGGCTAGCATCTTTTTCAATTGCTTAATAATAAGATTGTCATCTTCCTTCTCCTTTATAACAAGTTTACCTATCTTATTCTCAACCCTTAGTTCTTTGAGGGCTTCTCTATCAGGATATGTTTTTCTTCTATGTCACATGGCTCACCTTCTTTCTCTTTTTCACTCTTCGCCCATAGTCGGACCATCCTTTTTCTCTACTCTCTCTCTATTTCTTCATCTAAATTTCACCAGGGATTAATAGTGCAAATAACTAGAGTCTCCTTTGTGACCTTCTCGATAGTAACTTCCTCACATATTCTAAAATCTATCATGAATCTTCATTGATTTCAGGAAGGAACATTACGATAGTTTAGGAGAGGGTTTCCTCAGAAGCTAGGCCTTTCAGAATTTAGTGAAACAATCACCTTATTGTTGAAGAGATCCTAAATCTCATGCCTTAGTTTATAGCAATCATTGATGTTATTAGTAGCTTCTCAGGTTTACATTCTCAATGTCTATTCCTTTTTCTAAACCTTTAGCACCTAAAGTCTTCTATATCTTCTCCAACTACTTGGCAAAGTCATCGAATTGAGCACTCTTTTTCTCATTCTCTATAGGTTTATCCAAAATAGTAACAGTACTTCCTACTTCCTTGTCAAGCTTGTTTGCATGGTACTCCTTCATTCCAAAGAGATCGTCATCAATCACCATAAGTTAAGATGCTTCCATCAATGCTTTCCCTTTGTTGGTTCTATTAGTAGAAGTCTTCCTCTTTCATTAACATGCTTATTTACTTCTTCAACAATCCTCTCTTCCATCTCGCGATTGAAGTCAACCATCATTTTTTCCAAGATCTCTAATGGTATGGTTGGCTTCATTATTGAGTCAATATTCTGACTCAGACACAGAGTCTTACTCTTTTTTAGCAAGTTAATTGCCCTCTCTCTTCCACGAGGGTTTGAATAGAGCTATGATAGTTATATGATAAGGGTTATCAGTAAGATGCATGAATAGATAATCGATGCATGTATGCATGTTATGCACAAATCATTTTGCACAAGATCCTTCCAACCTTATTTCTCCCATATGTGAGGTTTAGTGGTTATTTCCTAGGTGAATCAAAAGGATGGATTCTTTACATCATTTAAAAAAAAATATGCACTAGCAAGGAAAGATATCCCTCTAGGGAGAGAATAATGTACATATAAAACAATTACATAACAAGAAAGGGGGAATACATAAACATTTACATATAGAGGATAATTACATCGAGAGAGGTGGAGTAACATTTATGCGCATATTAGGTATATCTAACCATGTTCTTTGAGAACTTTCGCTCTTCTTTGAAGAAATACAAACAAGTGGGGTACCCTATTCCAAGGTACTATTAGCTCCTACATACGCCTAATGGTTAAATGGCTTGTTATGGTTGATGGCTCCCATAAGCTTGGGGGATGATTGTCATGATGCCCCATTTGATATACCCAAAGGTATTAGGCTCATGAGTTATAAATCCTCTTTATAATCTCTCAAGCCCGAATGGAGTTTAAGTTTTAAGTTTGAAGAACCATTGATTTATCTAAGGGCAACCTAATACATGTGGTTAAGTATAGAGGCTACATAAATGTAATGTCTTAATTTATGATAAGTTTAAAATATTAAAAGTGAACTAATCAGACTTTGGACCACTAGATGCAAAGCCCAATGATGAAAATCATTGAATCCATTCCTTAAAATGTAAAGGAAATTACCAAAGAAAGAGATGAAAGACCTTAAAATACCTTGGAGAAGTCCAAGACCAAGCTCAAAACCACTTGCCAAGGTTACTGGGTTGTACAACCCATCAAGTAGGGTTAAACAACCCATTAACTAAGGTTGTACAACCATGTTTACGACTATATAGCCTACCCTAAAGCCCTGGTATACAAAACATTTTGGAACTGATCCCCTTGAACCCTAAGGTTGTGCAACCCTTTCCTGGCTGTACAACCCATATGCAAACCCTAATTTTAGGAGGCTCATCCCTAATTTTAGGAGGTTCATCTCTTTCTCTATGATTGATGGCATCCATGGTGCAACTAGAATCATTTTAGGCTTTGGTACACTCATCTAACACTTATAAATACCCCCTCCCCTTTGAAGAGAATAGGAGGATTGGACAACCCTAAGGTTACTTTGCCAAAATACACTTTCAAACATGCCTCAAACACAAACCCTAAACCCTAACCAATTTCAATCACTCTTAATGTAGAACTAGACCTAATCACTTCAACTTTGTGCATTTCCTAAGCATTTTAGAGAAGAGTATTGAACTTGTATGCCTCTAAGGGCATATAAATACATAAAGGCATCCAAGAACCATCCCTCACTTTCCTCCTTCTTTTTATTTCCTATTTTCAAAACCTAGAAAATAGGGGTTGTACAGGCTTGATTGTAGGCTGCACAACCCTAATATTAGGATGTACAACCTAGTTTTACTTGTAGATTTTTTTTTTTACAAAGTTCTTAGTCTCTTCTCCATTTGGATTTCTTCTTTCCAAAACCCTTTAAGGTGTTCCAATGTTTCAGTAACATAATAAGATGAGGAATAACATCTTAGGATCCCTATTCATCTCAAAGTGCGACCTTCGTATGGTTTTGAAGTTGTTTTATAACCTCTTTTCATGTAATGCTTTAAGTCCCCTCACTTGTGATTTAGTAATGGTTTTGATTTTGTTTTGATCATTTAAGACAATGACCATATGAGGAACTTAAGGTTATAATGACCTTGAGAGTCCCTTTTGTGATTATGTTTATGTTTAGAACATAGGAATAGTGTTTTGGCCCTTAATCTCCCTCATTATTGTGTTGTATGCTAACCCTACATGGTTAGTAGTACACATGGATGTCATGCCCTTTTAGAGCTACATAAGGTGAGGATTCATCAATCCTATTATCCCTTTTGTGATTAATTTTTCCCTTAGGCCATTAAACATCCTCCAAATGCCTTGTATTACGTGTTTTACCTCTATTGATGCTTATGGTTCATGTTTTTTGATTTTGTGTGCTTACTGGATAGTTATGTGGGGATGTAATAATATGGACTTAGATGCATATCTAGGCACCTTTTGCATTAGAGAGATGGTAATATGTATTATATTAATTCCTTATGCTTTGAGTTTATTTGGTTTATTTTATTAAGTTGTTCTTCTTTTGGATGTAGGTGTTATATTTGAGTAATACCATAAGTTGGTCTCAATGGTCACATTATATGGTCATGAATGATGGATGAAAATGCATGGTTATCCCCTTTGCCATGAATGTATGATCCCTCCAACTCCATCTTTGATGTTTGAATATTAATGAATGGATGACAATGCATGCTTACCCCTTTGCTATGACATGACCCTCACTCCTCTTTGATATTTGAATATAGATGAATGGATGGTAATACATGTTTATCCCCTTTGCCATAATGCATGACCCTCACCCCTATGAGTTGATGATTTGATGTGCCTAACTGAATCACACTATGTATGTTTAGAAGCATTAATTGGGCCAATTGATAACTCAAATAAATATTAAAAGTGAACCAAGGATGCTTGAAGGTTGGATCCTAATATTCAAGAGATTTAGGGGTGCCTAATCTTTTCCCCAATTCATACCCAATTTTTGAACCCGATCTCTGATGGGATGAAGATAAAATGGGTCTTCTAATTGACTTAAATTAGGTTCAAATTTTGCCTTCTCAGGATTTTTGTCCCAATCAAAGTTGGGTGGTAACTCCACATTCTCTAGGGATGGTATAATGTATTGCCTTACTATTATTCCCCCATTAACCACTATTTTGGACCAAAAGCTTTGAAATTGAGCATGGCCTAAAAGGACCCCTCGTTAGTCCAAGCTTGTGCCATACCATAGGGTCATTGCCAATGTAATGACTTTTACCTCTTGATCCTCTATTGGTCAATAAAAAGATGGAGTTACAAGCAAAAGTTCACTTGTTTGAGCGTTCATAGTGGCGACTCTAATAGGATCCAAATTTGACTTTATGTTTAATCTTTGGTCCACTTTTAATATTTTAATCTTGTTAATGAGTTATTCCACTGCATTCATGTAGCCTCCACACTTTACCATGTGCAGTAGGTGCCCTTAGATAAATCAATGGTTCTTCAAACTTGAGACTTAAGCTCCATCCAAGCTTAGGACCTTATGAGCAGGATTCATCACTCATGAGCCTAGCACCTTTGAGTATATTAAATAGGCGATCACAACAATCATCTCCAAGCTTATAAAAGCCAACAACTACAATAACCCTCCCAACTATTAGGCACATGTAGGAGCCAATAATACCTTGGAATATGTCACCCCTTTTGTTTTGCATTTTCTTTTCAAAGAAGAGTGAAAATCTCAAAGAACATGGTTAGGTATCCCCAATGTAAATATAAATGTTACCTCATCCCCGTAATGTAATTATCCTCCACATATAAATACTTTATTGTTACCCTACCACCTTGATATAAAAAGTTCTTCCATTTAGTGCCTTTGTGTATATGTTTTGTCCATACTTTAACTCTTCTTGGTACGAGGTGATGCTGAGCATTCTTTGCCCTATGATGGTATAAGAATAAAACCACACTTAGGAAAGAGCCACTAGTGTAACATCTTTTTTCCACATTAATTAGCATTATCACATAAACATATTCATTGCATAAATGATATGAAATCCCACATGAACATATGCATTAAAAAATGATTATTTAGATATGTGAATTGGATAAGCACAACGATGACACATGCACTATTGCATTTGGGACAATTGAACATATATGTAATGCTTGTATAGTTGCATGGAAAATTGTTTTATGTTGTGTACATGTTATAGCATCATAAATAATGGTGTTATAAAGCTTATTTTGAAGTATAAGGAGCATCTAGGAATTAGGAGATGGATGGAAGTGCTTAAGGAGTGAAGAAGAGGGACTAAAACAGGAAAGTGAATGTCCAACCAATAGGAATGCAACACCATGTTTTTGTCTTGTTACAATAGGTTTACAAGTGGAATTTTTGACCCTTTAGGATCAAAATACAGAGCTTAGATGTGCGGTACAGCAGAATAAAGATAGAGTTAAGGAAGAAAGAAAGGAAAGAAGAAGAAGAAGAAGAAGAAGAAAAAGAAGGATAGGGAGAAGAGTGAGGTACCTAAGGAGGAAGCCTAAGGTTTTCTGGTTCTGGGAGAATACATAAGTTAATTTATCTTTTTCTCAAATGAAATTAACTCTTCATGAAATGTTAATCATGCATGGTTATTGAGAATTATGGAGTATTTGAGGTAGAACTCGTATATGGAAGTTGAAATTCAAAAGAACAAGAGCTTATTGTGTTGATTTTATTGTTAGAGTAGAATTTTGTACCTAAGATTTCATAATCTTAGAAAAGGAATTAGCGAAAATGAAAAACATGAAAATTGTAGCGTTGTGCCTCATCTAAATTCATATGAAACTGTTTTTCTTGTTTTGGTGTGTGTGAGGAGTTATGGCTCCTTCATTAGGGCTGGTTCATAATAAGCTGAAATCACCTCAGTCTTTCAATTTTCTTATATTCTAATGGCCATGGGTTTTGATTTTGGCAATGTGTAAAACATGAAACTTGTATGGTTATATCCCCTATAAAAACCTGCAAAGCAGTTTGGATTGATTTGATGTGTGGAAAGAGATATCGCTTATTGATTGTGACTGACCTTATACCCGGATGAAACCTCACCTCTCTTTTAATTTTGTTTTCCAAGAATTTGATAGTCATAGATTAAGAATTTGGTGATGTGTTAAACTTTAAAGTTGTATATTTATTATGATTGATTATCACCATGTTGAAAATCTGCTCACTCTGAGATTGGTCATTTGTTTTGGTGATATATAGATTGAATTAGACAATGAATAAAACATGAACAATATTACTTTATGTGTTGCGTAACTTTTGATAAATCAATTTTGCAATTTGTAATATACCCAAGAATGTAAGACCTATTTAGACTGAGTTGACATTGAAACAGAGCAAAATTCAAAAATTCACCCCATTGTTTTTTACGTCTTATAGTGAACGAAATTTGAATATGTTGTATCATTATTGTTGGACTAGGGTAGTTAACCTAAGACTTGGACCTCTTTTGATCTTGACAAAGGAGATTGATCATGTCTAATATTTCAAATAAGTGTTATTTTGCAGCCTTTAGTTTTTATCTAAACTTAAAAGTTGGATGAAGCTCAAAATTTCTCAAGTATGAAAACTGACTTCTAAATCGCAACCGCTATTTTGTATTCATGACTGCGATATGTGAAGAAGCATTGCTAGAAAGTAGACAGGCGAAATTGTGGAGCCATTCTCGACCGCGATTCATCCAAATGACAGAGTCTAAAATTGACATACGAAATCGCGGTGTGTGTCACGCCCTAGTCGCGATCGCGAATTTTGAAGTGACTCAAAAGGGAAGCAAGTCCAAAGTCACAGCATGACACGTATTCCAGCAGACCATTAGAAGTCAAAATTCGCGAAGGCATCTTGTTGGTAGCGATCGCGAACTGTGCAAGCATGGATATTCTTCAAAGCCTATCCAAAGGAGAGTTAATGGAAGGACTTCCCAAGCTAAAATTCACTAAAGACAAGACATATGGCCTATGGCAAATGGGGAAGCAATATCTAGACTCCCACAAAGCAAAAAATGTTGTAAGTACATCTAGACCACTTCAACTTATTCAGATGGACTTGATAGGACCTACTAGGAGTGCTAGCTTAGGTGAAAAGCATTATGCACTAGTCCTTGTAGATGACTACTCTAGGTTTACTTGGGTATCTTTTCTAGCTCATAAGAATGATTCTTTTGATGCTTTTAACAGCTTTGCAAAAAGAGTTTCAAATGAAAAAGGTTACTTCATAACTTCTATTAGAAGTGACCATGGAAAAGAATTTCAAAATGAATCATTTGAAAATTATTGTTTTGAGAATGAAATTTTCCATAATTTTTCAACCCCTAGAACACCTCAACAAAATGGTGTTATAGAGAGGAAAAATAGAACTTTGGTATAAATGGCTAGGATAATGCTCAATGAGTATTCCTTACCAAAATACTTTTGGACCGAAGCCATTAATACCTCATGTTATATAGCAAATAGAGTTTTTAAAAGACCCATACACAATAAAACCTCTTATGAGCTATGGAATGATAGAAAACCCAAGATTTCATATCTAAGAGTATTTGGATGTAAGTGTTATATTTTAAATACCAAGGACAATCTTGGGAAATTTGATTCCAAGACTAATGAAGGAATCTTTTTAGGCTATTCCACCTCAAGCAAAGCTTATAGAGTCTTCAATAAAAGTTCTATGGTAGTTGAAGAGTTTATGAATGTTGTTTTTGATGAATCTAGTAAACTTGATCTTGGGAAAGGTACTTTTATTGATAATCTTGTAGGTGAACTAGAAAAGCTGGAATTGAAAGATACTATAAGAAGAGATAATAAAGAAGAAGGTGAATTCTCAAGAATGGATGAGGAACCATAACTTCAACAAGAGGATGAACCAAGGCAAGAGCTACCCAAAGATTGGAGATTCTCCAAGTATCACCCCAAGGACTTGATCATTAGTGATACGTCAAAGGGTGTAAGTACTAGATCTTAATTACATCATTTAGATAATAATCTTGCATTTGTTTTTCAATTAGAGCCAAAATCAATTAATGAGGCCATTAAAGCTGAAAGTTAGGTACTTGTTATGCAAGAAGAACTTAACCAATTTGAGATAAACAAAATATGGGAACTTGTCCCTATGCCTAAAAATCACCCAATTATAGGTAGTAAATGGGTGTTTAGGAACAAGTTAGATGAGCAAGGTGTCATCACTAGAAACAAAGCTAGATTGGTTGCTAAGGGATACAGCCAAGAGGAAGGCATAGACTATGATGAAACCTTTGCCCCCATAGCGAGATTAGAGGCCATTAGGTTTCTCTTAGCATTTGCATGCTATATGAACTTTAGACTTTTCAAAATGGATGTTAAGAGTGCATTTTTAAATGGCATTATTGAGGAGGAAGTTTATGTTAAACAACCTCCCGATTTTGAATCACATTATTTTCCAAACCATGTTTTTAAATTAAACAAAACCTTGTATGAATTGAAACAAGCTCCAAGAGCTTGGTATGAAAGGCTAAGTCTATTTCTCTTGCAAAATAATTTTGAGAAAAGAAAGGTTGATACTACACTATTTGTTAAAAAGCACAGGCAAGACACTTTAATTGTCCAAATCTATGTTGATGATATTATCTTTGGTGCTACTAATGAATCTCTTTGTGAGGAATTTGCTAAGTGCATGACTAGGGAATTCAAAATGAGCATGATGGGAGAGCTTAAATTCTTTCTTGGTCTACAAATCAAGCAACTCAAAAAAGGGATATTCATCAACCAAGCCAAATACATAAAGGAAATTATAAAGAAATTTGGCATGGAATGATGCAAGGTAGCAAAAACTCCAATGAGTAGTACCATCAAGATAGATAAGGATGAATCGGGTACAGTAGTAGAAGAAAAGAGATATCGAGGTATGATCGGATCTCTACTTTATTTTACTACTTCGAGGCCAGATATAATGTTTAGTGTTTGTATGTGTACTAGGTTTCAATCTTCACCTAGGGAATCTCATTTGAATGTTGTAAAGAGAATTTTCAAATATTTGCATGGTACTATTCACTTAGGACTATGGTACC
>CATIWR010158727.1:0-28956 GCA_949677035.1 Omphalea diandra | reverse complement strand
CACAGGCTGTTTTATCATTGCCACACAGGCTATGCCACACATGCTATTATCTCCTTGCCACATAGGCTATTATATCATTACCACATAGGCTATGCCACATAGGCTATTTTATTATTGCTACACATGTTATTTTATTATTGCCATACAAACTATCATCTTCTTGCCACATAGGCTATTAAATATTAACACCACATCGACTATTAAATATTATTATCAACATCTCATGAAAATAAATAAATTAAGAGAATAACAATCTTTCATCTATGTATTCCATAATACCATCACATTAAACAATATTTCATTCTATTGAATACAAGTTCATGGTATTTAACCAATCATACATATAGTACCGTTAGCTATTTACTTACCTTATCCTTCAAGTTTATTTAGCCGTGGATGGTTACAGTTTATTCCCACTATTATTCTCATTGCCTCGAGGGCCTATTTCAATACACCAATTCAATTCATGATGATAAAGCAAGATTTTCATTTTGTTATGCAACTATAACATGATTCATACAAGTGGACCTAGTATTTATGCATATTTTCCTTATATGGCAGCCTGAGCTTGCTATAGTCTCACAGTAATAACTCTAGATATACTCATCCAAATTACTTGATTCTTTTTTTAAAATAAATTGGACACATAATGATAGAACTTATTCAAATTTCAAGCTAATATCAGACACAAAAAAATGTGGTGTATTTTTAAATTTGTCCCTATTGAAGTGTCATCTCAGTCTGAGTAGGTTTTACACTCTTAGATATATATCAAATTATACAAATACAATTGCAATAATAATCTATCACCAGTTACAAAACATATAAAGGAACATTTTTCATGTTTCACTCTTTATCTAATTCAGTTTATAAAGTCACCAAAACAAATGACCAAATCTCAGGGTAAGCAGGTTTGTAAGATGATGACAACCAGTCATGATGAAGGGACCATATCTTAACAACCATGCTGGATTTGGCAACAATATTTCACAGGCATGTATATCAGACATAAATATACAACTTTCAAGTTTAGACCATCATCAAATTATGAATCTATGGCCATCAAATTCTTGAAAAATATATTTAAAAGAAATGTGAGGTTTCATCTTGATATAACGTTAGTCCCAATCAACGAGCCATATCTCCTTCCACACAGCAAATCAATCAAAACTAGTTTACAGGTATTTCATGTTTCACACTTTGTCAAAATCAGAACATAAGGCCATCAAAATATAAGATAACAGAAGACAGAGATCATCTTGGTTTGGATTTGACCCTGTCCTACTGAAGGAGTCATATCTCTTCACACACACAAAATCAAGTAAAACCGTTTCATAGGTATTTATATGAGACATAAAGATACAACTTTCACATATTTTGCACTTTCCCTAATTCCTTTTCTAGGGTTATAAAATCATGGGTACAAAATCATGCTCTAACAGCAGAATATAATACAAACAGCTTTAGTTCTCTTGGATTCAACTTCCATCCAAAAGCTCAACCTCAATTATTCCATAATCCTCACTAACCATGCATGATTAACATGTCATGGAAGATTAATTTCAGGTGAGAAGAAGATAAATTAACTTACCTATTATCCTAGAATTAGAAAACCTTAGACAGCTCACTCTTCTTCCTATCTTCTTCTTCTTCTTCTTCGTCTTCTTCTTCTTAGCTCTCTCTCACTCTCTTTCTGCAATACCTCCTCACTTACCCCTTAATTCTACCTTAATTAGCATATATAAACTTATTATAATAATATAAAATCATGGTGCTTCATTTTCATTGGTTGGAAGGTCACTTTTCCTCTTTTAGTCCTTCTTCTTCACTCCTTAAGCACTTTCATCCATCTCTTAGTCCCTAAATGCTCCTTATACTCTTAAATGAGCTCTATAACACCATTATCTATGATGTTATAGCATGCACACAACATAAGACAATTTTCCATGCAACTATACAAAGACTACATATATGTTTAAGTGTCCTAAATATAACGGTGCAAGTGTCATTATCATGCTTCTACAAATCACATGATTAAATGATCATTTATCCAATGCATATGTTCATATGAGATTTCATATCATTTATGCAATTAATATGTTTATGTGATAATGCCAATGAATGTGGATAGGGATGTTAGTAGATAGGCATAATTTGATATAAGAGGAGCATGTCTCAATTGTGTGTGAATATGTTGTGACTTAGCCTTCATGCCATTTACCTTGGCATTTCCCTTCGTATGAACTTTTGGCATTTTAGCAGGGTTAGGTATACTAACTTCCTTATCCTTAACAAAGACTATTTTAGAAGTAGAAAGAGCAGTAGAAATAGAGGCATTATATCCCAATCTATGTGCAATGGATGGGCTCCTTTGAATTTTAAGGATGGTGTCTAACTTCTTATTTTCTTTAATGAATTTGCTAAAGCTATCCTTAAACTTAGAATTCTTAGTAGTGAGGGACTCAACCTCCTTAGCAAGAGTTTATTAACTCCTAGCATAATCTTTTAAAGATTTTTTCTCTTTCTCAAGAGAAAAAGTGTTAGAATTAAGAGTCTCAACTTTTAAAGTAAGCTTGGTGATAATAAAATACAACTCATCTTTAAAGTAATAATCAATAGGATTTACCTCATGATCACCATTGTTGTTACTATCATTGTTAGAGGAGTGCTCATTTGAGGACTCATCTGATTTCTCCTCAGTTGCCATTAGACAAAGGTTGGCCAACTTTTTTCTAGTTTCCTCCTTATCAAGTTTAGAGTTATTGGTGTCATCTTAAGTAGCTTCATACACTTCCTTCCTTTTTCCTTGGAGGTGTGTTTTTTGGCAAAAAGTTTGCTCTTTTTCTACTTAGGACAATCTGACTTTATGTGCCCTCACTCATTGCATCTATAGCAAATGAGTTAACTCTTACTACATTTCTTCTTGTATCTCATTGCCCTTTTGTTTTTTTATTTGAGAGAAATCTCTTTACTTTATTCATGATGAGGGCGTGGTACTCATCTTCAATGCTATCTTCATCATCATTAGAAGAAAAAGGTGTAGCAAATAAGAAGTAGATGGGGATTCAAAGCATACCTTTTTGGATTTTAGTTCCAAATATTTCTTTCTCACTCTAGTACTTTCAGTTGATTTCTTAAGAGTGATTTCACAAGCCAATAGCTTTCCCATGAACTCATCCAGTGGTAAGGTTTCTAGTTTGTTTGCTTCATCTGTTGCCATTTTCTTGGCTTCCCACCTATCATTGGGAAGTGTTCTAAGAATATTCTCTATCATGTCCTCATTGCAATAAGATCCCCAAGAGTTTTGAGAGTGTCCACTATGTCAATAAAACTATTATACATCTCTAATGGTTTCACCAGGTTGATATACAAATGTTTCATACATGTACGTGGGCATTTATATCTTTTTCTTTTTGACTTTGCTGGTTCCTTTATGCTAAGTTTGCAATGTGTCCCAAATTTCTTTTGCTAATGTACACATTTGCAACTTAATGTACTGAGATTTATGGATTGCACATAAGAGAATATGATTGCTCATTTATTTTTCAAATTTATTTTCTTCTCTTCAGTTGTCCATTCACTCTTAGGCTTAGGTATTAGAAAATTTCCAAATAGTTTTGTTGGAACTTCTCTTCCTTTTTCAACAATGTCCTATATATCTATGGTTTCACTGTCAAGGATTATCTCCATACAATTTTCCTAGTACCTGTGGTCATCTCCTTTGAAGAAAGGTGGTTTGTAGATTCATTATGATTCTTCATGACTTGCCATGATCTTTACTTTGAGCACTTAAACTTTGATGAAAAGGCTAGCTCTGAACTAATTATTGTCCCTTGGTGCCTTAGAAAAGGGGATTTGAATAGGGAAATGACAAGTAATAAAAAAAACAAGTGCAAAAATAATGAAGAATCTAGACAACCAATTTATAAGTCTTCTCCTCTAGTATTCCCACTACAACCTTTCACCATCTAGATAGCTTACAAGTGTAATCAACTACCAGTACAATAGTAGTTTTCAAGCACTACCAAGCTGTTACAAGTAGACTTACGAGTGCTACTAGAACCATTTTCTTAAAGTAGTTTATAGGTACTACCTTAGACCTTTCACAAAGTATGGTTTTAGATCTCCTAACCAAAGGTTTTCCCCTTTCATTCAAATACAACTTTTACTATAAAAGTACTTACTTTTTGAGCATTTTTTATTTTTTATTTATGTTGTGAGAGCATCCTTTATAGGCAAAGACATGGAACTAGTCGTTAAAAAAAAGATTGTCACTTCATGTCACTAAAGTAGATGCTCAACGCCTGTTGGACATTCTTCACACCTATGTTTAGTCATCAATTAAGTGATTTTCAAATAGAATACAACTTCAATGGTCATTGGTACTATTAAAATGCCCATTGGAATTAGCTTTTAGAGAGAGATTTTCCTATACTCCTCTTATGACTTTGATAATTGTTTATTCAAAAACTCTTCAATGGCTATTGGCAATTCTCAATGCCTATTAGAATTCAACTTCAACTTATGTTGAGATATGAACAATGCTTGTTGCAAAATTCCAGGAGGATGTGAACTTGATGCTTTATTTTTCAAGATTATCAACAGTACTTCAACAACTGTTGGTGAATTTCCAATACCTATTGAAAATTTCCTCAATGCCTATTGCATTTTTAAGAGTGTCTTGTTGGAGGGTCTAGAGATCTTAGCTCTGTCTAGGAACTTCTCCAATGCCCACATCAAAATCTTAAGAATTTTATTCAAATCAAGTCATATGGTCCAACACCTATTGCAAAAATGTAGTGCTTTGTTAAGATGTTAAGAGCTACACCTATTATGAAATTACAATGCTCGTTGCGAAGAGACTTGCACAAATCAAGTGATTGATTCATCCAAGGCCTATTGTGCTTGAGAAGGATGTTGATTGAGAGGTCTAAATGACCTTACTCATACTGAGGTGTCATTTCAATGCCTGTTATGATCATTCAATAATCGTTGCTGGAGTCACAACACCTGTTGAAATATGGCAACAATCATTGGATTTGAATACTTAGAGTTTTCACCATAACTTTTTGTCCAAAACTATTTGTTTAATAAATTGATGTACTTACAAGATTTTACGCAAACAACTTAGACAAAGATTAGCTATTAAATGTGTTTGTTATCATCAAAATAAGCTAAGTTCACCATTTTCCCAAGCTAGGTTCAACAATATCATGTAATAGTGAATTATTTTACTAAAGAAGTTTTTATGAAATGTGTTTGTAATCATCAAAATAAGCTAGGTTCACCATTTTCCCAAGCTAAGTTCAATAATATCATGCAATAGTGACTTGTTTACTAAAGAAGTTTTTCTAAAATCTCCAAATCAAACAAGGGTTGTGTTTGAAAGGGAAAGACAAATAGTACCTACATGTCTGGTTTCTACTATTGAGGCTTTTTACATGATTAAAGGTGGTTGTGAGGCTTATTTAACACATGTGGTAAGCATAAGGTTCATAAATGAATTACCTAAGAACATTTCAGTGGAAATGAGTTTTCAGATGTATTTCTTACTGACTTACCTTGTTTGCCATTTGACTAAGAGATGGAATTTACATTTGAGTTAGTTGTAGGAACAAAATCGATATCCATTCCACTTTATAGGATGACTCTAGCTGAGTTAAGAGAATTAAAGACTCAATTGCAAGAACTACTTTAAAAGGGATTCATCAAACCAAGTGTGTCACCATGGGGTACTTTAGTGTTATTTGTTAAAAAGAAATATCCTTTACTAAGAATAGATGACCTGTTTGACCAGTTGCAAGGAGCACGAGTATTTTCTAAAATTTACTTGAAATCAAGTTATTATCATATCCAAATTTCAAATCCAGATGCACTAAAGACTACTTTTTGAATAGCTATGGACATTATGAATTTTTAGTGATGCCATTTGGTTTGACTAATACACCAACTATGCTTATTGCTCTTATGAACAAACTGTTTCAACCTTACTTAAACAAATTTGTAATTGTGTTCATTGATAACATACTGGTGTATTCAAGAAGCAAAAATGAGCATGAACAACATTTGAAAATTATAATGCAAATTTTGAGAGAAAAGTAGTTATTTGCTAAATTAAACAAGGGTAAGTTTTGGATTGATTATGTGGTATTTTTAGGACATGTAGTTTCTAAAAAGGGCATAGAGGTGGATCCAAATAAAATTAAAGCAATAATAAAATGGGAAACCCTAAAGAGTGTTATAGAAGTCTAAAGTTTCTTAGGACTAGCAAGATATTATCATTGAATTGTTGAAGGCTTTTCACTTATAGCTACTCCTTTAGCTAAGTTACTTTAAAAAAAATATAGCATTTCAGTGCTCTAAAACATGTTGGGAGAGTTTTGATGAATTTTAAAAAATAGATTAACATTTGCTCCGGTGTTAGCCATTCCTACAAGTAATGAAAGATTTGTAGTTTATAGTGATGCCTCTTATTAAGTTTTGGGATGTGTTTTTAATGTGACATGGTTAGGTAATTACATATGCATCTAGTCAACTAAAACCTTAAGAATCATCTTACCCGGTTCATGACCTAAAATTTATTGTTGTTGTGTTTGCTTCGAATATATAAAGGCATTACTTGTGTAGAAAAACTTTTCAAATATTTATATATCATAAGAGCTTAAAGTATTTATTGAGCTAGAAAGAATTAAACATGAGACAAAGGTGGTTGTTAGAATTGCTAAAAGATTATTATTGTACCATTGAGTATCACCTAAGAAAGGCAAATGCAGTAGCTGATGCTTTGAGTAAGAAATCAATAAGTAATGTAGCTTATTTACAGGTATTTTGACTACCTTATTTGTTGGGATTTGCAGAACAAACAAAATAAGAAAATAAAACTTTTCTATAAAGAATCCCACCAAGGATCCATAGATTCGATTAAATCAAAAAGAAAGGATATGAATCTTACCAATCCGTGCAAAAAGTGATAGATCTATTGGAAGGCCGACAGGGGGTTTACATTGGTAACACCCTACCTCGAGCTTGAAGTCGAATTAAGGCTTCACCAAAGGATGATCACCCTCTCTACATATCCACATGAATAGACTACTTCTAAAATGTGGGTGTGCTAACACTAGGTTTTTATCTTTCTCCTTTTTTTTTTTTTTTTTTGTTTTTTGAAGACAAATGTGAATACACTCTTTCATACAAAAAACCCTAAAAAATGTGTATGCATATATGCATCTTAATCGTTAAGATATTTTATGCCAATTTTATATATTAAAAGATATATATAAAAACCTATTTTGTTTTAATCTTTTTTTTTTTTTTAAAATGATATCTAATAATTTAGATAATATCTCTAATTATCTTAATTATAAATGGAGAGTAGTAAAAAATCAATTTCATTTTGGGCCCTATTTTATGTGTGCAACCCTATAGGCTCATTTAATGTTGGCAGTGGCCCAAAACCTATTTCTAACCCACAAGTCATTAGTGGCCTTTTGCATGTCATTATGACTGCCCAAATTATGTGAAGGTTAATAATCTAACTTAATCTATTTCACAAATTGTATTATAATCCTTTTGTCACATTATATCTTAATTGAACATAAGGAAAGGATCATGTCATCCTTATATAGTTCAATTATTTCTTAATGTTCAAGTAGACTGATGTAAAATGATATTTACAGCCTTTATCAATTCATTACTGCATGGTTATGCAATCTATTCATTCTAACTTATCGAGGGGTCCAAAGATATATTTCTCATAAAAATATGAGGGACAAATTCCTTCTCAATCACTCATATTCCTCTATATGATTTACTCCATGTCTAATATTAATCTGTATGACCATCAAGTTAAAGATAATATTGGACTATATCAAAACATGAAGTTCATCATATTAGAATCTATGGTGATTTTCAAGTCAGATGATTAAGTTAATACTATTGCATGAGAATCACTTATGACTATTAATCCATGTAGTATTCCCATAACAAGTAGATCTAATACAATGTTTCTTAAACATGTATCTATATGTTTGACTTAATATCACATATCCATGACTGGTAAAACATATCATCAATTAAACCCATACTAGTCTTCATTCATTATTATCCTAACAGTAATGACATATGAGGGATAATTTAGAATAAAATTCTTTACACCTAAAGTTTTACTATCAAGACACATACTTAATGACATTAGGTAGAATTAACTATTCATGGAAGTTATAATTTAGTTATAAATAAAATATAAAATAGATTTTAATAAAATTATAACCATGACATCATTAAAAAACATCCATTACAAGCATTGGCTTAGGGCACATAACTAACATTATTTAGTTCAGTTACGAGCTACAATTATGGAACTAAATATGTAAAAGAATGGGGTATTGATTGCTACTTTTAATGTGAGGCTAATATTGCATGATCAAATTAAAGAAGCATAGGGCAATGATCCAAAGTTACACAAAATTATTAAAAAGGTAAAACAAGGGAGACACACAGACTTTGAAATTTGAAATGATACCTTAATATTGGATGTCGTATTTGTGTGCCTAATGTTGATAACTTATGAAAAGAAATCCTATAAGAAGCACATAATACTCTATATGCCATGCTTCTAGGAATGGTGAAAATGTATAGAACCCTGCGATCTCATTTTTTATGGCCCAAAATGAAGAAAGATATGACAACCTTTGTTTCTAAATATTTGACTTGCCAGTAGATCAAAATAGAATATCAAGCACTAGTTGAAAAATTCAAGCCATTGACGATTCTGATATGGAAATGGGAAATAATAAACATGGACTTTGTACATGGTTTACTAAGAACCTTGATGAAGAATGACGTTATATGGTGATCATTGAACGACTAAGTATGTTAGCTCACTTTTTGCCTATTTGGTGGGGCAGTTTACTTATGCACTTGGTCAAGAAATATGTGGATGAAATTGTCAAATTACATGGCATTCTAGTGTTTATTATATCAAATGGAGATCTATGATTTGCATCTCAATTTTAGGTTAGTTTATAACAAGCTTTAGGAACCAAGTTAAGTTTCAATACTACTTTTCATCTACATATAAATGGACAATCAAAAAGGATAATTCAGGCACTTGAAGACATGCTTCGAGTTTATGTTATAGAGTTCAAAGTTGTATGGGATGAATATATTGCCTTGATTGAATTTTCTTATAATAATCATTATTATAACAGCATATAAATGGCTTCATATGATGTTTCATATGGAAGAAAATTTCAAAGTCCTATCTATTAGGATGAAGAAGGGATGCATGGTTTAGAAGGACCAAAACTAGTGCAAGACACTATAAATATGTTGAAAGTAATCAAGTGCAAACTTAAACCAATACAAGACAAGCAAAGACCAACACATAAGAGAAATGAAATACGACGTGGGAGGCAAAGTGTTCATTCGAGTTTCATTGTGGAAAGGAATAATTCAATTTGGTAAAAAAGGGAAACTGAGTCCTCGATGCATAGGGCTGTATGACATCTTAGAAAGAATTAGTCCATTGGCTTACAGATTGGCACTGCAATTAAAGATGGCTTAGATTCATAATGTATTTCATGTGTGTACGATAAAAAAGTATCCATCCTATCCTACACATATACTTAGGGATCAAGTGATAACAATTGCAGATGATATAGGTTTTGTTGAAGAATAAGTGAAAAAATTGGTTATAAGACAAAATAGTTAAAAAATCGAGAAATTTCTTTAGTTAAGGTGTTATGGAGAAACCACTCATAAGAAAAGGCCATATAAGAAACTGAAGAGAACATAAAATAATAATATCAATATTTGTTTACAAGTATTGAATTCCAAGGATAAAATTCATTATAAAAGGGGAAGAAAATTTAACATCCCTATCCTCATTCATTAGCATTCTCACATGAGCACACCCATTTCATAATGATTTGTAATCCCATATGAACATATGCATTGCATAAGTGATCAGTTAGATATGTTCATTTTATAAGCATGATGATAACATTTGCACCATTGCATTTGGGGCACTTGAACATAAATTTGATGTTTGCATAATTGCATGAAAAATTATCATTTGTTATGTGCATGTTATAGTATCATAAATAGTAGTGTTTTATAGTTGATTTAAAAGTATAAAGAGTATATATGGATTAGTAGATTGATGGAGGTGATGAAGGAGTAAAGAAAAAGGACTAAAAGAGGAAAATTGAACTTCAAATGAATGGTAGTAAGCCACCATGATTTTGTCCTATTAGAGTAGGTATGCAAATTGAATTTCTCTTCATTTAGGAGCGTGTTAGAGAGGAAAAACATGAATGGGTGCACCAAAATAAAGAGAGTTAAGAAAGAAAAAATGAAAGAAAGAAAGAAACAAAAAGAAGAAGAAGAAGAAGAAGACGTATAAGTGAACTACCTAGGGAGGAACCCTAAGCTTTTCTAGTTTTGGGAAAAGGGGTAAGTGATTTTATCTTCTTCCCATATGAAATTGCTCTCTCATAACAAGTTAAACATTTATGATTAGTTAGAATTATGGAGTAAATATAGGTAAAGCTCATGTATGGAATTTGAAGCTTAAAAGAAGCAAAAACTGATTATGTTTGTTTTGTTGTTTGAAAAGATTATTGCACCCATGGTTTCACAACCCTAGAAGAGGAACTAGGAAAGTGTAATATATAGAAGTTGAATATTTATGCCTCATTTAAGTGCATGTAAAACATTTTTTTTCTTAATATGGTGTGTGAGAAAAGTTATGGCTCCTTCATTGGGTATGGTTCACAACCTACATAAACCTCCTTAGTCTGGCTATTTTCACATGTTTTGATAACCTTATGCCTTGATTTAGACAAAGTTTAAAATATGAAATTTATAGGTTTATATCCCTTATTAATTCTTATAAAGCAGTTTTGCTTGATTTTTTTTATGTGGAAAGAGATATTCCACTTTTATTTTGACACCCTAAACTTGTTCTTATAATGTATATTAATGATTGATTATTGATTGTTTCATTAGAATATGATTATTACTTTTATTCATTTAGTCGCAACTCACCAAATCGCAATTATTTTTTCAGATAGTGAAGTATAAAGTTTGGATACTTTGGAGCATAAAGTTTTATATGTAGACACATGAAACATATGTCGTTGGCTAAATTCTCACTTTCTCTCCTTGTGTCATACATATACCTAGTTAGGAATTAGTTTATGATTACCAACATTAAATGGGTTAACATATGTGCACATTAATGACTTGTTCAGTTATGTATGAATGATGAGTTAACCTTTATGCTTATGAATTTTTGGACATAAATGTCATACTTAATAAATTTACATGGGTGTTACAATATTGATCTAAAGTTATTGAAAAATCTCTAAAAACTTAGCATATTGCTTTTCCAATTTGTGCTTTACAACCATTGAGGAAAAATAATATGTAGAACATATGTTTTTATTGAAAGAGGCTTATCTTCTTACCATTTAGCTTCTTCCACATTTTTTTTGTTATCTAGAATGAAATTTGGGGTGGGTACATAACTTTCTTAAATAAAAATTTTAGGATTTTCATACATTTTAAGGACTGCTCTATCTCCTTTCACCTTATACTAAGGGTCAAATATCTCCATGCTACTCCTCAAAGAAAATGCCTAGCATTGATCTTTTGGGTTTATTATAGTCTTATTGGGGAGTGTACCTTGCATTCTTGCACCAAGATTGTTAGCCAATCACCTAATTTTCATCTCTAAGTTTTAATTGTGTTGCTCCATTTAGTTCACCCATAATTCAAGCTTATCAATTTCATCTAGCTTGGTCTTCACCTTCTTAAAATTTTCAATTAAGAACTTTTGGATGTCTCATGTTGGCTTCTCTTCTAGTTGAATCAATAGAGCTATGGGTGCTCCACCTTGTTGCATTTGAGTAAATCTAAGAGGACGACAAAGGTTAGCTCAATTGTCTTAATTGCTCCATATGAAATTAAGATGATTTCTCCACCCAGGATTGTAGGTGTTGGAACAGGGATTGTTGGTTTGCCTATTAAAGTTAGAGACGTATTGCACTTGTTCGACTGAATTTGGAGCAAAAGGGGTTCCCACTTGGCATTCGATGCCTATAAGTCCTCCCCCATACCATTCACAATTCTATGATGGGTTATTGATTGCACGTGTACTCACACCTTTAAGTTTCACCTTGGAATTTAACATGGTATATGCATCAATGTCATAAACATTTGCAACTTGCTTATTAATTAACCTTTCATTTGCCTATTAATAGTTGTTTGATGCCATCTCTTCTACAATAAATAAGCTTAATCGGTTGATTTTCTCATGAGTGCACCTCACACTTTGGCATTAATAGTAATGTGAATGGAATGATTGAGCCCATTAACAAAGGTTTAGACTACCACACCTTCTTTATAACTCCTTATACCTCTCACATTCTTAATATAATGTCTTCCTAGGCTCTTGTACAAAACTTGTGATAACTAGCCCCAACTACGTGATCTTGCCTAGTGAAAAGTATTTTACTAAGAAAGCTTATGAGAGATCTTCCCATGTATCAAATAAGTTATGTGTCATAGATTTCAACCATCTCTTAGCTTTATCTCTCCAGGAAAAGGAGAATAATGTCAAGCAAATTACATCATCGATTGCCCTATTAATTTTGAAAGTTGCATAAATCTCAACAAAGTTGGCAATATATGCATTTGGATCCTCATTATCTTCACCCATAAAAATATTTTGTTGCACCATTTGAATGATTATCAATTTAATCTCAAAATTGTTGGCTACAACTATAGGTCTAACATTACTTGGTTGAGTTCCATGAGTGTGTGGTATAATAAAATCTCTTAAGGCTCTTAGTTGCCTTTCATCGACCATTGTGGCTTTAAGTAATTTATTTTTTTCTTTTTGGATTCACCTTTGAATGTCAAATGTATGATCAATCTTAATATCAAATTCAAATGATCCTAGGCTTTTCTTGCATTGCATACACTAAGCATTTTCCATATCAAAAGAAACAAAACACAAACAAACTTATAAAAATTAAATATTTCGAATTAAAAACCAGATTAAAAGAAAATTCAAGTGATGTTGATACATGAAAAATCTAATCCTTGATAATGATGCCAAAAACTTGTTGCATATGTAACCCTTGTTGGTGCATAAATCGCTTGAGTATCACCATGAATAGTAATGTTTGTCATCATGAGGATAGATCCACATAAGTACCCACAAAGTCTTAATTTACTTATTATCTAGCAACCAAATTAATAACAAAAAAATAACAAAAAACTGAAATTGCAAGAATAATTAACAAAATGAAAACTAAATTAAAGAAACTCTTATAATAACGATTTCTAGGGAATTTAGGTTCACCATAATACCATTTCAGAAATCTATCAATAGAATTATTTCAATTGTGTTCAAGTTGTTCTTGAAGATGAATTTTTCTAATTTTTCTAATATTCTCTTTTAAGAAACATTAAATTAATTTTACTGAAATTATGTCCACTTTCATGGTCATAAAATTTAATAAAAATTCATTAAGCTCCATGAATAATACTTCAACATCTCTAAAAGGTCAAACCTACTTTTATGGTCTTAATCTTCTAGTTTAATATGTTAGGATTAACCATATACTTCTATGTTTAATCAATCATCTAGACTCTAAAACATTGTACATATATGGCTATCATACATACAAAACCAATTAAGCTCAAACACATTAAATCAAGATGCCCATCTTAAATTGAAGCAAAGTCACTTTATATATTCATGAAATAAGTATTGAGTTTTCAACTTAGTCCTTGAAATTGAAGAATTAGTTCAACATGATAGAAGAAAAGGAATAAAAGAACAAGGAATTCATCAATCCCAAAGTAGAAGAATTTTTTGAAGAAAAAACCTTGCTATTTTGAAATCAATGAAAACCCTAAGAGAAGAGCTCTTCAATATTCATGAAATCTTTTTTAAATTTGGTGTTGAGGTTGGATCAAATTTACTCTCTCAAAACTCTACTTTTTTTCCACTACAAGTCTCTCTATTGGATTAGGTCATATGTATCTTTAAAAAGCAAATTGAAATAACTTTAAAATTCTAGGTCTGACTCCTTGCATGGCCTATGTCACGACCCATGTAGTAGCCCATGCACACTCTACTAAATATGATATGCTATTGTTGTTGAGTCAAGTAATCTAGTTAATGCATGGTCCATTTCATAGGCCATGTAACATTTCTGTAAATCATAATTTCAACTGTTTTTTAAGAAATTCATACACAAACATAAAATAATTCCAAAATAAAATAATTCCAAAATAAAATTACTATGAAAATAAGAAATACTCTTAATTTATATATAAACATATGTGTAAAAATTACACCTATCAACCTTTTCTTTTTTATATCTTTTATTTCAAATTCCTTATATATGAGAAAAAGCAAAAAATAGCCATTATACTATGTCAAACTATCAATATAGCTATAATAAAGGTTTAATACCTATTAGTGGAAAAAGCATTGGGCTTGATTAATGCCTATTTCTATAACTTCAATGATCATTAGCTATAGATTGACTTCCTTGTCCACGATCACTAGGATGATTAAACACTCATTAGTATTAGCTATAGAAAAGGTTTCCATCTATCAACATTCTTTTTCCTCATCTAAAAATTATTTCCAATAATCATTGAATTTGGTACATGCTCATTAAATTTGTTCAATGCTCATTAGTGAGATCTTTCACCATCTTTGGACTATCCAAAAAGTTTAGCTACTTTTGTTGAGTTTTTCCCACTATCATTGGAAATTTCAACATTATGTTGGAATATGTTCTATGATTGTTGTCTTAGTGGTCCATGCTAGTTAGTATTTACAGAAAGTTTAACTAGTTTTATAGGAATTCTCCCATAGGCATTATGAAACTTTAATGCTTAATAGTCTATCTTCAATGATAGTTAATGCACATGCCCACAATTGTTGTCACTTTCATAAGGTATTTCTACCTTTTTTGATTACTCTAATTGTTTTACCACTTGTAGTTAAAATGGTTCATTAGTCGTTACTGACATTTAATAGTCATTTGTGACACTTCAATAGTTATTAAGACTATTTCCACTATGATTGACAATGTTTAAGCTTATAATACTTAATCATTATTGACAATGTTTAAGCTTATAATGCTTAATCATTTGGTATTTACAACAACCTTAAGCTGGGAACCAATCTACATCAACCATAACTTGCACAAGTGTTATATTATAACTTGGTTGTAAACATCAAAACAAGAGTCTAAAACCTATAAGGTTTGATAGTTTTCTTCACCCTTTTGGGAATGAACTTAACATGGTTCTCAACATTGGGCTTGCCTTCTGATAATCCAAAATTCAGTGCTTATAGTTATGTCCCCAATTATGGGGAAAAAAAGGCATTAGAGAAGGTGTTAGCATATGCTACTGAGATAATTTATTGACAACTCATGTACTAGATAATGTTCATATAATATGTGTTAATTATAATAAAGTCTTCTTCAACTTTTTGACATTACTAACAGTGTAATAATAGTTATTTAATTTATTTAAATAATGTTTAAGATGAAGCATATGGAATGTAAATATTTTTATAGAGGTAGCTTGGGACATCTATTACATTAAAGTATTAATTCTAAATATTATTGGTTGGTGTTCTATTAAGACTGCACATTGATAGAGCTATTGAGACTAATATATGTATGTTCTTTCCTTAAAGGTTAAAGAAGCTATTAATTCCATAAGTAGAAGTATACAAGGTACTTTAGATATATATGTAGGTACTTGTTAAAGAATAAGTTCACTGAATGACCTACCAAGAATAATAACATGAAACAATGCACATGTATCTATGGTTTATTCCTATGAGTGGTGTACACCTAGTCCTTTGACTTGAGAACACCAATATCTTGTTAAGGAATTCATACATTTTGAGTTATGACTTTGATTGTTCTACCTACAGATTGCCTATAAGGCATATTTTTAGTATAACATGAACTTGATGGTGACAATGAGTGTTGAAGAGGGGATTTATTAGCCTATGCTTTTAGGGCATGTCCTACCTATTCTTTTTAGTATTAACTAGATGTCTCTATCTAGAACATAATGGCAGTTAAAAGGTTGGCTTCTAAGTTAAATGTTAAAGGTTAATAAAAGAACTAAACATGATCAAGCTTATATAAGAGGCACAACTCCATAATTTATGTTTGATGAAGGCATCTCTAATGAAATGACTAAATTACACTATTAACCATCTTGCTAAATGTATATGATTAAACCACCTTGATCATTCCTAACTATATTGATTTGTTATGACATATAAGCTAGATACCAACCATAATCTTTAAATATGAGGTCAATCTGTTACAAAATGGATGATAAATTAAAATGTTTAATGTATATAGTTATAAATATTAATTTAGAATTATGACTCATGTTTATTATCAAATAAGTTAGGAAGTCTGAAGGTCACACACATAAATGCAATTAAAGGAATTATAATTGATTAGCTATGACTAACTTGGAAGGTATTTATGGTTTGAGAATTTATTTATAAATACTTAAAATATAAAAGGACCAAATGATTAATTTAGTCATGAAGCTAACCCATCCTAATTAGGATTAGGGTTTTTGTGATATATATGTGTGTAGGTGTGTGTGTGTGTATTATAAAGCCATTAAGGTCAACCTAAGCTGAGAGAGTGTAATTCCCATATGATGAGAGTCTTAGAGGATACTAGCCATCCTTCCTTTATGAAAGAAATATCACAACCATTGAACATGGATAGCAAACATTGAAAAAGTCTTTAGGAAGCATTTTAACTTATTTACTAGATTTGGAAGGTATATTAATGATTGTAGAAAGGTATTCAATGATTGTGGTGAGAGTAATGACCATGGATGGATTCCAACAGTCATTGAAATAGACCTTCAAGAAGCACTATAACTAGTTTGTTTGAGTTTAAGCTAATTAAACAATAATTGAAATGGATCAATGCCCATTAAGAAGTCACCTAACAACCATGGAAAAAAGCAAATGACGATTCATGGAAAAGCTTAATGCATATTATAGACAGTCAATAACCGTTGAAAGGAGACAATGTATTCTTAACAACTTGAGAGAATTTAATGATAGTTGACAAGGTATAATGGTTATTGTGAGCGCCTTAATTTCATGGTTGTGCTTGAACAAATAGAATCTTGTTTATGACTCCTAACCTTTTATCAATTGTTAGAGGTTGAAAGGGTATGAGGTCATACATTGGTACAACCCTAGATAATGGCACATGAGAGGGTCATCGAGGTCTAAGGATAAGCTTCTCAAGTTATAGAGCTTGTGACATGAATCAAATGGTCAACGTGGGACCTCAAAAACCTTGAACAGAGTTGCCACCTAACTTTGGTTAGGAAGAAATATTAGGTGAGAATGGGTTTTAGTCCAAATAGGTCTATTAAATGGCCTAACCCATCTTCACCCTATCAAATATTGAGTTTAAGAGTTGCATATGACTTGGAAAAGAGGTTAGGCACCCCCAAGCTGTCTTGATATTGAGACCCAACCTTTAGGTAATCTTTGGTTCATTTTTATACCTTGCCTTTATTAACTAATTTTCCCATTTATCTGCCTAGGCATATCAATCTAAGTTAGTCCATCAATTATAGTAGTTTAAGAGGTTATATATTAATGCAATATGCAAAAGGCAAGGAAAGTGGTATATAATATGTGCATGTTAGGAATAGGAATACATATATAAAAGGCAAGATTATTCATGTAATAATAGGACTGCACAATATGGATAATGTATGTGGAAAACATGCATAAAACATTAAACTCATGATGAAAATATGAATTTCTTAGCCTATAAGTTGACCTTCAAGTTATTCAACAAACATCACAAAAAGAAGTATTTCTATCCTAAAACATTAATATACAATGAGCGTTCCTTACCCCTTTACCTCATAAGATTATAATTACTTATTTCACCAGCACAAAATACCTAATATAAGGATAAAAATGGTGTGGAATTTACATGTTAGTTTTTATCCTAAATAGGAAACCATCCAAACACATATATAATCATTTAGGGAGACTATTGATCCTAAGGTTACTCTTTTGTATATATTATTCTTGTTGACCCTTGTGCACCAAAAAAGGGGGGTTGAATTGGTTGGTAATTTAAATTTTTAAAGGGTAGGTTAGTTATTCAAGTTTTAGAAGAAGTAGAAGAATAATATATCACGCCAGGATTTATAATGGTTCGAATATTAATCAATCATACATCCACTCCCTAATTCTTTTAATTGGTTGTTCCACTAATATCAAATGGTGTTTTAGAAGCTCACACCAAACTTTACAACTTATGTTTTACAAAGGCTCACACACAACATCACTAGTGTTTTCATAGGCTAACACTCAACCTAAACAAGAGTTTTATAATCAAAGGCTAATTCTCAAAACCAAACCTAATGGTGTTTATTGCTCACATTAAACAATAATAACTTAAATATAAGAAATTGAATGCTTAAGAGTTGAGAAATAAATTTGCAAGAGTTTGGCTACAATGAATGTTATTCTCTTGCATTTATGTCCATTTGGTAGAGTATTTATAGGTTACTCCCACCAAAGAGATGTTAGAGAAAAAACTATGCCTAAATCTTTAAAGTGTACTAGGCAAATCTGCATTAAATGCTTGTCAGGACATCATCATAGTCATTATAAGTTAACCATGATTGCATTTTGCCTTTTGCCCTTGATTTTTACCTAGTCACAGTCAAGATCTTTAATTGTGCCTAACGATTAGTGACATATGACAGTTTGGCATTGGTCTTTTAGAAGATTAGTCGTTGGAGCCTTGCTTGGTTTTTGAGTGTCGTGATTGTTATCTCATGATGGTAGTCGTGAAATCAATCACGCTAGATAACCGGACGCTATTGCTAGCTGTGATGGTCACTATCTAATTTGGAGTTCTTGTGTTGGGCTTATAACAGTTACTACATTTGAATTATATTAGTCTTGTGACATGTGGCTTGAGCTGGTTATAGTTACAAAATCTTTTAAAACTTGGTTAAATGTCGCGATCATTGTCAAGGATGTGATGTTTACCATGATTGCTATTGTCCAATTTGTTTCCAAAACGTCTATTGGTATCAGTTGTTATTTTAGGGTTAGTAGTTACGATTTACAGGCATTTCTTGATTTTATGCTCCATTTATCTTTTAATATTTTATCTTAATTTCTACAATCGTCACACTTAGACAGGGCATTAAAATTATTCAATGTTATGTTGTCAAGATCAAAAGAGTGTGTTGACCTAGGTTTGATCACCTAGTCCAACTATCTCCCCCTTTTTTATTTTTAAAACCCTAGATTGAAGTATGTAAGGATACATCATGCAATGTCATTTTAAGTGTAAAAGAAGGATCATTGAATGTTGGATAAATGCTTTATAAAGTCAAAATGCTCCCCCTTAATCTATACACCCCTCAATCCATCCAACTTAATTATTAACTTTTTGCATAAGATATATAAGATCTCTCCCCATTTGTCAAGATCAAAAAGAGAGAAAATTAAAAGGGAATAGTTAAATGAGGGAATGAAAAATACAATAATACCAAATTCAATTACAATGACAATAAGAACATGTTACAATCATAATGAATTTGAAGTACAAGTAGTTAAGAATTAGAGAGGATGAAATAGAATTTTTGTTAAAGAAGAAATAGAACAAGACACATTAAAACATACATGAACATATTCAAACATATGAAAATGTTTGATCACATTATATAAGCCTAGAGGTTTGAGAAATAGAAAAAAAAAACATTGAAAATAAAAAAAATAAATTAGAAGGAAAAGGAGAAAATTAAAGTTCATCCATATCATAAAATTTTTTAGTGTCTCCTCCTTTTTCTTTATCTTCATGTTCTTCATTTTAAGGCTCTTCTTCATTAGTTTGCCCTTGAGAGATTTCCTTAACAGTTAGAGCTTGAGGGTATTCTTCCTCATCCTCATCACCGGGGGAGTAAAAATGAGGTAAAAAGTAAGGCTTAATTCTAAGCTTCTCTTAGATGTCCATTATGTGTCCATGAAGATGTAGAAGAAAGTTAAGCCTCTTAAGGATTTTCTTCAATAGTTTATAGATTTTGGTTAGAAAGGAATAAGATTTAAGAGAATAAAAATAGGTTTTTGCTTTACCTTTACCTTTTAAATGTTATGGAGGAGCTTCTTATGGTATAAAACCCTATTGTGGTTATTTAACCACTAATCTCCCTCTCTTTGATACTTGAGAGGCAACTTGTTGAATAATCGTTTGAGCTCCAAACAAGTAATCATGCGTTTTTGGTTTGATTTCTTTTGCATTTAATAAATATATGAGGTCAAGCTAGTTTTTCTTGGGATAAAAAAAAGGGTTAGATTAGCTTTAAGTTAGGAGTTAAATTCCCAACATGCCTATAAATGGTAGTCACATAATAGGGGAGGAGAAAGTGGCACTTGGCCCTACTCATAGGTTCCATTTGGCTAATGAAAAACCTCCTTATTTGAATCGATTTGTTATGAAAAAGGCAATAAAGAAAGGATAAGTCTCTTTGTGAGACTTTTTCATTGCCATCACCCATTGTATTGATGGAGAAGGTGATGATGTGATGAAGAAGCCATATAGGTAGCGACTTAATGTGTTTAACAATAGACTTTCTAGGATCATGGTATTTCTCTATGGAAATACGCATCTAAAACTCACAGAAAAGGAAGTCATGAGAAGAATAGTTATATGGGCTAGTCTTTTCATTTTAGAAGTTGAAGAGAGAACAAATTGCAGGGTAGGTGATAAAAAAGGATTTGCCAAAGCATTTAAAATTCAAAATATGCCTAATTATTGGAGAATGTATATCCTTGCTTACTTCCATCATGCACATGAACTCTCTCACCACTTTTTCAAACCCTATTTCATCTATATATATGAAAGTGATCCATCAAATATTGTCTAAATACTCATTGATTTGATCCTTCAATCTAATAACATCGAGAAGATGAGTTGAAGGAATCTTATTTGCTTGAATTTATTTCTTCTTTTTGGCTTCATACCTAGCCTTTTCTTTTTGAGTTACTCCTCTCATCTTATAGAGGGGTAAGGTATTTCAAGTAGGGGGTAAGGATGTTTGAGCAATTCCTTTCCCTTTTTTTGTCTTGCTTGATTACATAGGGGCTATTGATGTGAGAAAGAAGGGAAGAAATGTTGAGATGCATAGAAAAATGTTGATAATAGGATTAGAAGAGAAAAAGAGATGAAGCAAAGTGATGAGAAAGGTTTAAGGTTAGTTTAAATAGGATGAGAAGAGTGAGGAGTAAAAAAAAAAAGGGCAGAAAAACTTTAAAGAAGGAAAAAGCACCATTTGAAGGATATAACATTTATTATCCAATAGTTACAAGCAATCGTAAACATTAACATGTGTCACAATCGCTAATCTAGAAAATTATGAGTAATGACTGAAATTTTCTTGAAAAGGAGTGAGGGAAACATTTTAAATTTTTGAAATTTGAAAACTTTTGTAGGGGCAACCATCTAGTCACGATCATGAAGTTTGAAAATAATAAAAAAAAATTATGAATGTAGTGGTCATAATTATGAAGTTTCAATTGCGATTTATAAGACATTTTTAAAAAATAGTTTGAAACGAAGTTTCAAGTGTGTGGCTCATGTTTAGTACCATCAAATTAATATATTGATAATTAATTCGCACAATTTGGCATTGATAAGCTCAAATACAAATTGAATTAACACATCTAGCTCATTAAAAATATTCATCACATAAACATATTAATCAATAATATAATATACGCATAGTGAGATCAATTTTCACCTTAGGGAACTTCCATTTAGCATCTTTAGTTCCCTGTTGATGAAGTTCATTCTTTCTTCATTAAGGGGTTTAGTGAAAATATTTATAAGTTGGTGATTGGTGTTAATAAATTCCAACACCACATTACCATTTTGGATATGATCTTTAAAAAACTAATGTCTAATATCAATGTGCTTGCTTTTTAAGTGTTGGATGGGATTCTTAGAAAGATTTATGACACTTGTGTTGTCATATTTGATAAAAATGTGATCACCATCTAAGCCATAATCATTGAGTTATTGCTTCATCCAATGAACTTGAGTGCAACAATTTGGTGCCATATATTCTATTTTGGCAGTGGATAAGGCACTCAAAACTTGCTTCTTACTAAACCAAGAAACTAAACATTCACCTACAAATTGACAAGTTTCAAAAGTGCTCTTTCTATCTATCAAACTATATGTATAACCTACATTTGAATATCCAGGAAGACTAAAAGATGAATTCCTAGGATATTAGAGTCCTAAATGAAATGTGTCATGCAAATATTTTAAGATTCTTTTAATGGCATGCCAATGTGATTCCTAAGGGCAAGATCAAAATCTAGCACACAAGTAAACATTAAACATAATATCAGGTCTAGAAGCAATAAGATAGAGGAGAAAGAAAATCATATCTCTATACTTCTTTTCATCATTGGTCTTACCGATTCATCCTTGTCTAGTTTGATAGTTGCACACAATGAGGTCTTTGCTACCTTGCACCCATCCATGCCAAACCTTTTAAGTCGATCCTTTATGCATTTGGCTTGGCTGATGAATATGCCCTTTATAGTTTGTTTTATTTGAAGACTAACGAAGAACTTGAGCTCACCCATCATGCTTATCTCTAAGTCCCTAGTTATACACTTAGTAAATTCTTCACAAAGAGATTCATTAGTAGCACCAAATACGATTTCATTAACATATATTTGCTTAATGAGTGTATCCTTATTATGCTTTTCATAAATAAGATAGTGCCGACCTTTCCCGTTTCAAAATCATTTTGCCAAAAGAAATGAACTAGGCCTTTCATACGAAGCCTTTGGAGTTTGTTTTAAACCTTATAAGGCTTTAGTTAATTTAAAAACATGATTTGGAAAAACATGAGATTCAAAACCTGGAGGTTGTTCTATATAAACTTCCTCCTCAATGAGACCATTTATAAATGCACTCTTCACATCCATTTGAAAAAGGTTAAAGTTCATATGGCTTGCAAATGTTAAAAAAAATCCTAATAGCCTCTAATCTTGCTACGAGAGCAAAGGTTTCATCATTATAAATACCTTCCTCTTGGTTGTATCCTTTAGCAAACAATCTAGCTTTGTTTCTTGATATGAAACTTTGCTTATATAACTTATTCCTAAACACCTATTTGTGTCTTACAACCGGGTGTTTCTTAGGCCTAGGAATAAGTTCTCAAACTTTGTGTCTCTCAAATTGGTTGAGTTCCTCTTGCATAGCAATCACCCAACTTTCATCATCAAAAGTCTCATTAATAGATTTTGGCTTAATTTGAGAAACAAAAGCAAGATTGTTATCTAAAACATGTAATTGAGCTATGGTAATTACTCTATTGGATGTCTCACCAATGATAAGATCTTTTGGATGATTCTTAGAGTATCTCCAATCCTTAGTGAGTCATTAAGCTTAGTTTTCCTCTTATTAAGGTTGAGGTTTTTCAACTTCTTAAGGTGGCTTATTATCTTCAAGATCAATCAAAATTTTCTTAGGAGTTGAATCAAACTCCATCTTCTTAAAGTCACCTATAAGATGATTGACAAAAGAACCTTTCCCAAGATCAAGTTTGTTGGACTTATAAAAAATAACATTCATAGACTCTTGAACCACCATAATCTTTTTGTTAAACACCCTAAAGGCTTTGCTAGTGGTGGAAAAACTAAGAAATATACCCTCATTGATTTTTAAGGCAAAATTTCTAAGGTTGTCTTTGGTATTAAGTATGTAGCATTTGCACCCGAATATTATGAGCTTCCATTCCAAAGTTCATATGGAGTTTTATTTAGAATAGGTCTTTTGAAAATATGATTTCTAATATAATATGAAGTATTGATGGCTTCAGTCCAAAGTAATTTGATAAGGAATATTCATTAAACATAGTTCTAGCCATCTCTACTAGTGTTGTATTTTCCCTCTCTATAACACCATTTTATTGTGGTGTTCTAGGAGTAAAAAAGTTATGAGAAATCACATTCTCCAAATAGTAATTTTCAAAAGATTCATTTTGAAATTCTTTTCATTTGTCACTCCTAATAGAAGAAATGAAGTAATCTTTCTCATTTTGAACTCTTTTGGCAAAACTCTTAAACATATCAAAAGTATCACTCTTATGAGCAAGGAAGGATACCCAAGTAAATTTAGAGTAGTCATCAACAAGTACATATGCATAATGCTTACCACCTAAGTTAACATTAATAGTAGGTCCACCTAAGTCCATATGGATAAGTTGAAGAGGCATAGTGGTACTTACAACATTTTTTGTCTTGAAGGATGCTTGGTGTTGCTTCCCTATTTGACAAGGTCCACGTGTGTTGTCTTTTGAGAGCTTGAGCTTTAGGGGACTCTTTACTGCCTCTCTTTTTGATAAGCTTTGCAAAAGCTCTATGTTAGCATGTCCAAATCTTCTATGCTAAAGCCAAAACTCATCACTAATAAAGACAAGGCATTTAAAAGATTGGTTAGCTAAATTGTTTAAGTCAATTAGGTAGGTATTGCCTCTCCTTTCACTGTTAAAGACTACCTTCTTATCCACTAAGGTGTTAACTCGACATTTTTTAGGGTCAAATATGACTTTATTACCTTTGTCACATAATTGACTTACACTCAACAAATTATGTTTTAATCCTTCAATTAAAAGAATATTATCAATGAGAGAGCAACCTTTCTTACCAAGAATTCCAATGCCATTCACCTTACCCTTGGCATTGTTTTCAAATGTGACATTGCCACTATCCCTTTCTAATGGATGTGAATAACTTTATATTTCCAGTCATATGCTTTGAGGATCCATTGTCCACATGCCAATCATTGTCCTGTTAGGTTGTTTCCAAACATTGCTATAAAACAAAAATATTTCATCTTTATTTAAGTACCCAAGTATACTTAGGATCCTCTAATTTGAGGTGTGCCTTCCTAATGTAGTAAAATATATTTATGTGGCCATATTTCATGAAATAATGTCATAGACTTATAAGTGTTCCTCTTATGAACAATCTTAGCATGAGTAGGGAGCCTTCTCACACTCTAGTTATAAGTGTGCATGCAAGTGCAAGAGTGATGAGTAGAAGAAAAGTTTTTATGTGTGTGTGTTTGAGCATGTCTTCTTGAGTACATGTATGCATTATTTATTCTTTAAGGCTTAGCTCTTAAGCCTTAGCAAGCCTACCTTTTGTTCTTAGGCTTATGAGGCTTAGTGCTAGAAGCACTCTTCTTCCCAACAACCTCAATGCTAGAAGTTTGAGGTGTAGATGCTTTAATGAATGTAGAAGGAGAAAATGTAGATGAGGAAGCTCCATTGAAGCCTAAGCCATGTCTCACCAAAAGAGGTCTTTAAGATACAATAGGAGTATCCAAAGCTTCCTTCCCTTTATGAAATATTGAGATGGAATTCTTAACTTCAATTAGTTCACCTTTTAAGGAATCATTTTCTTTTCTTAAAAAATCAAGAGATGATGAAGTTTTAAAAAGATTTTCTAAAGATTTCTTAAGTTCTTTATTAGAAGTTCTTAAGTCATTAACAAGTTCTTTTAAATCTTTAAATTCATTTTTAAGTTTATAGCATTTTTTTATTATAAATATTCATTTGAGACTTATACTTATCACATCTTAAGGTTAGAGCTTATAGAACTTCATCATCCATATCATCTAACTCCTCATAATCAGGGCAAAAGTGTGAAAAAGTATTTACCTCATTGGAGTAGTCCTCTTGAGGCATAAAACATATGTTGGAAACTTTTGCATCTTCTTTTTCCTCGCTTGAGTTATAATCCCATGTGGCCTTGAAGCTCTTCTTTTTCTCCTTATCCAACTTCTTCTTCTTCTTGAGCTTGGGACATTTGGATTTAATGTGAACTAGTTTACACATTCATAGCAAGTCATTTCATTCTTATTGTCTTTAAAATTAAGAGATGATTTTTTAAAAGTTCCTCCTATCTTTTTTTTTCTCTTTATTAACTCGTTAGTGCTTTTAGGGAGCATTGCCAACTTCTCTTATTCTTTATCACTCTTATCACTATCACTAGAGGCAATCTTAGCTTCTTTATCTTTATTTAAGGATTTAAGAACAATAATCTTTTTTTTTTATTTTTGCTTTTTCATTCTTGTATCCTTGCCCTCTCATTTTCTTTATATCTTTATCCTTTTTTAAGGCTAGCTCATGAGTAAGTAGCTTGCTAATAAGGACATCTGCTTGGACCTTTCCAATTTTCAGATTAGATTCTTATATGCTACAAATTCTAGCACCAAACTTCTTAGGAGAAGATATTTGAGAATTTTAATGTTTACCTCGTTATTTATGAGAATTCTTCCAAACTCCTTCATGTTTGTGATAATGGAAAGAAGTTTATTTGTCATGTTGGTGATGCTTTCATTTTCTTTCATCATGAAGAGCTCCCATTTTGTCACATATCTCCAATCTACTTGATTTTACAAGTGTAATGCCTTCATGGTAGTTCTTTAGAGCCTTCCATATCTCATGAGCGGTTAGGCAATGTTGCACTCTATTAATGTCCTTTTTTGATAAGGAGTAAAGAGAATGACCATTAGCCTCTTATTGTAGCCATTTCACTTTTTATGTGAATCCACCCATTTTTCCATTGGAATTAGCTCTTCACTACCATTTACCAATTTGGTTAGAGGCTTTTATTCCTTTTCTACAATGTCCCATATATCCACCACATTACTACTTAAGTAGATCTCCATTCTATACTTCATAGTTGATTCTATCAAAATGAGGTATGTGTGGATTCCTTCTTGTGCCATGAGCTTTTCTCACATAATTAAGGCTTTATTTAAGGGTTAGCTCTGATACCACTCGTTGGCCCATATGCACCAAGAAGGGGGGGTTGAATTAGTGGGTAATTTAAATTTTTAGAGGATAGGTTAATGAGTTAAGTTTTAGAAGAAGTTGAAGAAGAATATATTACATAAGGATTTATCGAAGTTCGAGTATTAATCAACCTTACATCCACTCTCTAATTGTTCCAATTAGGTGTTCCACTGATATCAAATGGTGTTTTGTAAGCTTATACCAAACTGTACAACTTGTGTTTTACAAAGGCTCACACATAACCCTACTATTATTTCCCAAGGTTAACAGTTAACCTAAATAAAAGTTTTACGATCATAGGCTAACTCTCAAACCTAAACCCAATTGTGTTTAATGCTCACACACAATAATAATTCAAATATAAGAAATTAAATGTTAAAGAGTTAAGAAATAAATTTGTAAGAGTTTGGCTACAATGGATGTTATTCTCTTACATTAATGTCCATTTAATGGAGCATTTATAGGTTACTCTCACCAAAGAGATTGTAGAGATAAAACTATGCCTAATTCTCTAAAGTGCGCTGGGTAAATCTGCATTAAATGATTGTTAGGACATTATTACGATTGCTAAAGTTAATTGCGATTGTAATTTGCCTTTTTCTCTTGATTTTTGCTTATTCATGGTTGAAATATTCAATTATGCTTAACAACTAGTGAGATGTGGTAGTTCGACATTGATCCTTGAGAAGACTAGTTGTTGGAGCCTTTCTTAGTTTTTGAATGTCACAACTACTACTCATGATGGTGTCTATGAAATCAATTGCACTGGCTAATTGGGCGCTATTCCTAACTTCGATGCCACTATATAATTTGGAGTTCTTGAGTTGGGCTTGTAACAATTGCTATCTCCATGTTGCGGTGACTACATATGAATTTGTAACAATTTTATGACATATGGATTGAGCTAGATAATGTTATGGAATCCACAAAAACTTGATTGAATGTTGTAATTGTTATTAAGGATGTAATACTGTCTAATTTGTATCCAAGACTTCTCTAGGTAATGGATGTTATTTTGGGGGTAGCGATCGTGATTTATAGGTATTTGTTGATTTTGTGCTCCATTACATTGCAACGATGTTCTAGCTTAATTTCTACAATAAACACACTTAGATAAGGTATTCAAACTATTCAATCTTATGTTGTCAAGATCAAAAAAATGTGTTGACCTAGATTTGACCACCTAATCCAACAATTCTGAATGATCCTAAAACTTGAAAAAGTTGTAACCTTATGATTGAGTATTTTTGGATGTAGCTCTTATTGAAGGGATAATACCTAAATGAGAGGATAAAGACATACCTTAAGCAATAATTTTGGAACACATTCTAAAGCATAATGGAAATAATGCTTGAAGAATTTCTCACCTAAACATTATGACATTTATTTTATCTATTAATATGCCTTTAAAGATTGAAGCAAAAAATCTTAAGGTAGCAAAACTTGAAAAATTTGAAGGCATTTAGTGCAAGGATGGAAATGAAAAGATAAAGACAAAAAGACCAAATGACCATGGAGGAAATTCAATGGGATGGCAAGAAAATAATGAGTGTTGAAGGTAGACAATAAGCATGGGAAAAGTCTTCCTCATTTCACATGGTCATTGATGAAGGATATCTAATGACCATGGAGGAAACTACAATAAGCATTGAGTAGATTCAATAGGCATAGAAAAAATTTAATAAGTGTTGAAAAATCTTTTGAGAAAGACCTTAACCAATAGGCATATAAGTGAACCTCATTATCATCGCTACGAAGTAGGTACTCACCCATCAAGATGGCTAACAAAATGAGGGCTTAGGTGGCCTTAGCACCATTCCTATATAGATATAAGAGGGGGGAGAGGGGGGGGGGGGGGGGGGGGGGGGGGGGTGAAGCGGGGTTAAATGAGAAATTACCCCAGTCGGCACCCATAGGTTTTAAAAATGACCCCCCCTTTAAAAAAAAAAAAAAAAACAATTATTTTTTACAGGGATATTGGGTGTATACGCA
>CATIWR010158712.1:0-38173 GCA_949677035.1 Omphalea diandra | reverse complement strand
AGATACTGTATGAGATGGGAGAGCTTTTGGCGAACACCACTGGTTTGTGCTTTGTGCGGGAGCAAATAATTTGGAATCCAATAAACGCATCAAAGGATGGCAAGGAGCCGTGGCGTGCTTTATATGGTTAAAGCTTAGGTGTGTGTGAGCTTTAGAAGCGATGTTACCTGCACTTTGCGTCTGATTGAAAAAAAAAAATCTATGAATCCATATGATGTCTGATTGTGAAAATTTGTAGACATAACAATGCTTAAATGGGAATCCATTTATTAAAATGTGCAGGTTGTTGATGTTGTGTCCTCGTACTGTTGATCTGGTGCTCTGTTATCCAATTAATCATATTTGATTTGGGATGCAATCAATAAATTAATTATATTAACTCATTTTCATGTATGTGATTGAGAGTTTATTTTATTGATTAATTGAGAGTTTATTTTATTGATTAAGTTGTGTTAATATATTATAATATAATTAATAAATATTATTTAAAATATTAAATAATTATAAATTTATCATGGGGATTAATCTAATATGAAATATAAATATTATTCAATAATACTAAATAATTATTCTCTTATCTTAAAAAAATGCTTAATAACTATAACATATTAATGATTTAAATATATCGTTTGTGATAATAAAAATTTAAGAAAATCTAAAAATAATTTAATTACTCGATAAATTAATAAATATTACTGTTTTTTTATAGTTTAATAGTTATTTTTATTAATGGTTTTAAAAATAATTATTTTAATTAAAATTGAAGAGAACTTATATTCTTGATTTTGATTACAATTATATTAAATAAATATATAAATTTTAGTTTAATAAATAAGGATATGTATAAGGTTATATATGTCTATATATTACATGAATTTAATAACTATGAAAAAAATAAAATTTTCATATTTTAAGATGAAAAAATATTTTTTTATTGAGAATCGGTAATCAAATGCCTCTTAATTTAAAACATGTTCTTTTTTTTTAAAAAATAAGAATAAAAAAAAGTTAATTACTTTTAACTTCTTAACATTTGTTATATTTGATTAAATTATTTATCATTTTTTAATATTATACTAAACTATTCTTCTGGTTTTACTCTGTTATACTAAAAAAACCCTTTCATTAAATTTATACAAATATAGTAAAAATTTTTTAGTATAATGAGGTAAATGTGAAGAGTGACTTAATAAAATATAATAAATATAGGGAGTTCAAAGTAATTTATTAAATAAAATATAAAACTTATTTTTTACTATATTTTCTTTGACTAATAAAAAATAATATTTTAATGTAAAAAATTTTATAATGAAATAGATAAACTATTCTATGATATTAAAAAGTGGCGCGATAAATGTCTAATGAGTTTAGTAATTAATTCTTAAAAATAAAATAGAAACCAATTAAAACCCAAAAGGGGAACCAAAAGCTCGGGGGCTAAAACGGAAAGCCAAAATAGAATTAAAAAAAAAAAGGAAATTCGAAATAAACTTGCATTCAAATGGCTACACGTCCTTTGTTTTCCCGCACAAAAACCAAATTTCACTTCCTTCGCTCCTCACACAACCTTTAAGAAAAATATCAAAATTATCTCCAAATTCCACACCAAGCAAAATCAAAATCATGGCCGCAAATCCCCCAATCAGCGACGATCCCTGCAACACCGAGACCGACGAGGAAACTATCGCGCTCAAGAAGAAGCGCTCCCGGCGCGTTAGCTTCGCGGACCGCGAGATCACCTCTGTTCATATCTTCAACCGCGACGAGGAATACGAGACCCCTCCCGACTCCTCTCCCTCTGAGAGGAAAAACCCCAAGCCTAATTCCGACAATGTCTCCCAGGTAAAAAATGAGGTGCTAGGGTTTTTCAGAGACCTTTCTGATAGCGACGATTACAGAGAAATGTCGCCATCTGGAGACGAAGATGACGACGACGACGACGACGACGTTGTCGTTGATGCCAGGAAGTCTTTTTTGAGGCCGATTGAATCACCGTCTCCTGGAAGTAGTGTCGTCGGATCCGCTACTTCAAATGACGGTCCGTACGGTTTTTAAAAAAGCTTTCTTTAAATTAGTTATAACTGAATTAGAAATGTCTTAGCAAGAAGTGTTGCTTGTGAATATAATTATATATTCATTGTTTTTGGATCTGCTACTTCAAATGATGGTGCTTTTTATATTATGAGATTTTTTTTTTTATTAAAGAAATAAATAATGCATTATGATCAAATCGCAAATTTCTTATGGAGAAATTATTGAAGAATGTTCTTGATGTTATTGTTTGCAGAAGATAACTTTTTTGGTCCAGTGTCGGGAAGTTTTATTCGGCGGCAGTTATCTGATTCTGCTGCTTCAGATGATAATCATGATGTTACCATGGATTCTACTGCATTTTCAATGCATTACCGTAGTCTTGTGAGGTTGGATTCGGGAGGAGGAAACACTATTGAAGAGAAAACACCTTCCCATATGACTACTCCTTCTGATTCAGGAAGATTTATGGTACTAACAAAAGCTAAAAAGGTAGTTTCTCTGCCTGTTGAGAAAGTTAGTGGTGGTAAAGATTCGAATGACATGACTCTTGTTGGAGAAACACAAAATTACGATTATGGGAAGCTTCCTCCTGCATTGGAAGCGCTTTTGTCTGAAGGCAAGGAAGATATGCAAGATGTTGCGTTCTTAGATTCTAATGACAAAAATTCATTGAAGAGCAGTGAAATTTCCATGTTTGATGAGAAATGGAGTGGTCATCATGTAGATCAAAAGGGTTGCACTGATGGAGAGTCTTCAGGTTGCATGAAATTGGATGAGGTGGATGGTGTTCGCTTGGCCAGTATTGTTCATCAGACTGCTAATGGTTGCTCATCTCATGGAAATGAAGACTTGGCAGCTGATGTATCTGTTGATCAGCAAATGCAAACTCCTAATCAGCTAAGCAAAGTAAGACTTCTGTTTTGGATTCGATTTCCCAAATGCTTTGGTTTCTTAAGTTTCACATGCTGTAAGTTGACCCATTTGCCTGGTCATGTGCGAGATTAATTACATAGGTTACTTGTATTTTGTTCATTTAATTCTTATCAAGTTCCTTAATTTTTCTTTTTGAAGGTTGAGGTTTAGCTATTTAATTGGCTGCCATACTGCAATAGTCTTTCATTTTGATTTATATGGTTTGTTTTGCATGTTTCTACTGTGCCATATTATCATTGCATTTCTTCTGTTACACATTGTAAACATAACTATATGCTTCTATGCAATCAAACATTAGGTGACATGACTTACGATCAATCCTTTAAGGTTGTTTTCGTTGACAACTTCTTGTTGGTGATTGCTCACTGTTCTGAAACAGTTCATATTGCCGGTCTCTTTCTATTATAGCTTGAAGTGGCCATCAAATTCAATAATTTTTGCTTATCCCATTAAGGCAGTTGCTTATCTAGAGGAACTTTATTTCAGTTACAGGTAGATAATGACTCTAGTAAAACTGTGCTTGGGATGAATATGCTGAATCTTGGGTTCCCTGCAGTTAATGATGGTGCTTCACAGAGTATGGATGGTAAAATTCCTCAGTTGAATGTATCTGCACAACATGAATCTGGACAAATTGTAAATGAGAGTTGCACTGGAGCAACTCCTAATAACAGAAGAGATGCTAATATTATTTCTCAGCATTCAGATCAGCAACGTAGATCTCCACTAATGGGGTCCATATCCTCTTTGTCTGCTAAACAAAGGCAAATATTTTCTGATGCTGCTAAATCCTGCAGACAATTATCATTTGTGACTCCTTCCCCAAAACAATTAGGTTATTTTTTTGGCAAAGAAAATGTAAGGAGTGGTGATAATAATTTGCTTGATCATAAAAGCAATTTGAAATTCAAAATATTTGAGCCCTCTCCCTTGTCGTGTTCTTTGAAAGATGGAATTGAAAATTCAAAGTTTAGATTATCAAAGCTCCTTTCTTCCACAAATTCTCCCTCCAATGCTGTTGCTGAAGAGAACTGCAAAGACATTGAAGGAAAAAATGTGGATGGCCTGGGTACTAACTTAGAAAAGCATTTATCTAGCGTTGATATGGGGAACAGCTATTCTGTAAGAACTGACTGCATGGATAGTGCTCATATTGAGTACCCAAAAAGTGATGGAGGTTCTGGCAAAAATGTGGGAACTATAAGCCCTGCAGAAGATGGAGAATCCCTGATTGCCATGTCTGCTCATATTCTTTCCAAGGAGGGAATGATTCAGCCGATGATGGAAGTGGCTTCACCTTCTCAGTTCACTTGGTTGCAGAATAAAGTAGAGCAACATGGTCTGGTGCCAGAGAAGTCCAAGCAACAAATTGTGGTTGTTTTTGGATCTGATTCCCTATCAGATGAGATCAAACTCAATGAGAGCAACAATGATAAAAGAAACAGTCCAATCGGTCCATCTGGTTCTCCAGCGAAGACACTGGCACAGAAGTTATCCTCAGCTATAGAAAATCAAGGGAGCCTCTCTTGTGCCCTTCCATACGATGGTTTTGTTAACATGGGCTTGGGACAAGATAAGACTTCAGTGGGTAAGGTTACTAGCAATAGCCATTCCATGGAAGTAACTGATGAATCAGAAAACATGTTTGCTGAAGGGAGAGCGCAGTCTAGTTCATCGCTTGTAGAGGCTAATAATTTCAGAGACATAAATCAAGTGGAAAAGGTGCTTGATAAGCAAAGTCAGTCTTCTGATTTGCAACATATATCTGAACCTTTGCTTTTAGGAACTCCTTTAAGAGAGAGGAACACACTGAAGTTTCCCTCCAGAAGCCCAGATCAGAATATCCCATTTGCAACAAACCCAATTTATTCAGAAAAGCTTCCTGGAGAAGGGAATGAAACTTCTGCACCTGCTTCAGCTTCATTCTACATTCATAGAAGAAATATGAATGAGCCACCAATGTTGAAGGTTGCATCTCTCTCTCTCTCTCTCTCTCTATATATATATATATATATATATATATATATATGTATGGTGCTGTGTAGCCCTTAGGCTGTTTGTTAATGTTAATAATACTTTGGCATTCTCAAGAACCTTTATGAAGTTTGACATTCTAGTTTGATGCTGGTTAAGTCAGAGACCTTTCATGAAAGAGATGACTCAAAGTCCCATTAAGAAGGAGCTAATTCAGGGCCCGTCCCATGAAGAGCTGTGTAACGTGTCAAATGATGAGAATGTGCAATCTCTGGCTAGGAGAATTATACCATCTTCCAGTTCCAATGGACCTAGTGACAATGACAGCCATCTGGAATCCCAAGTTTTGCAGAGTCAAATTTCTGCACAATATGCTGAAAACTCTTATCTACGAAAAAGAAGAATTGAAGAATCAGTTCCTCAGGATGCAGATCATGCAAATAAAATTAGGAAGATCAATGAGAGCCCAAATATTCAAAAAAGTAAGGGATCTGATTTGGAATATGCGTTTGCATATGCTAGTGAAAGTGAAAGTGAAAGGAACATGACCAGAAGTGACACAACAATGAAGCACTGGGCTGATGTATGTATTTATGTTACTAATTTTTTTTCTTTTGCTATATGCTTATCCAGATTTAAAAATAGTGGAAGTGCACCTGGGTATTTAATGTCTATGGTCACTTTGTCGTCTTGTGTTTTTGAAAGTGACAATTTCTCCTGTGAGTTGCTACATTAATTTTTTCTTAGAGGTAAACTTAAGCTGTGGGTGTAGCCAAACAACATTATTTTTTGCAGTTTTCATGAAGGAAAACAGCATATGCCAAAAGGTATAAATGAACTACATGAAACCTATTTAATAAAAGGTTGAAGTGGCACCTTAGAAAATTAGTCAATTTTAATGGGATAGATGAAGGAGCAAACTTTTGGGAATAAAACGTCTTGATAAAAAAACACAAGATGGCATGATGGAAATGCACAATACCACAGGGTCTGTTAAACATTGCCTTTAAAATTTTCAATTCTTTCTGACTTCAGTGTCTACCTTGCAGATTTTGCTGAAATTTTCAGCAGAGACACAGCAGGTGGTCCCTCCGTTAATAGATAAGCTAAACATAAGATCGGTAATATGTACTTCTCTCTTCTGTTGTGACAGCCTTGTGTCCCTTTTATTTTTGTGCTTTGTGATGCATTATTTTCATTATGTAGATTGGTGTGCTGGAAGATATCTTGGTTCACGTGCAGAAGATTAAGATTTATGAGATGTTCTGTTCCCAAATACTGTCTCAGGTCTGGTGAATGAGTAAAAAGAATCATCATATTATTTATACATTTTCATGGTTCACATTACTTCTGATAGGAATAATACATTTAGCAAAACCAAGTGCCTTCTAATGAGCTTCTTTTATTTCTTCCACAGAAAATGTGTGATCAGCCCAGTGAAATTAGGCAGAAAAGGTGGTCAAAATCTTGTCATTAGTTTTATATAATTGATGTGGATGAATTCGGTCATTATTTGCAAATTAAGTTTACATATTACCTGCTGATGGGGAATTTCATAATACAGAGTAGCTGAAACAAAAATGCTGCTTTATAAGTTAGCATATGAGAAGGCAAGGCAGCAATTAATATCTGTCAAGCATGAGCAACTGCTGGTATCTCTCTCTTTTTTTTGTCATATTTTTTGGATATGTATATTTTTTGTCATCTGACCCTATTATTGTGTGCAGAAAAGCACACAACAATTGAACTCTGCAATTCATAAGTCTCAGATGCTGAAATCAAATCAAAGAAATCTGTTCTTGCCCAGTAACAGAGACACTACAGTTCATGATAATCTTCGAAATCCATGTCAAGTTAATTTGGGTAGTGAACATGAGGTAATTACATTAGTTTTAAGATGTTATTCTTCTACTATTAATCATTTTCCAATAAAGCAAATTTACAGTGGCATTAAGGAGAATATTTTCTTAAGTTGTGTAATATGAGATAGATAATTTTCAGGAACTATAAGAAAAAGAATGATTTGACAAAATATTTGTGAATTGTACTGCACAGTGGCAGCTCTTTTTTTTTTTTTTTTGAACATTAGAAAGTAATGCAATAGCAATTTAATTCTTTTCAGAACTTCATTATTCAGTTCACATGATGCTTGCTCTATCTAGAAAACTAGTGAGAGCTTATGAAAGTTTCAGAACTTCAGGATCTCTCTTTCTCACACACACGCGTGTTCATGCACATTGTATAGCTTCCTAAATTGGTAAATCCAAAGGGTTCGATTTCTGTGTTTTTTCCTCAAACCAAATTCGTTTATGCATGGATGTTCATAACTTATTGGTGGAAGTAAAGTAGTAAACTATTGTTAAAAACTGCACTGTATTATAGTGATTTAACTTTCTTCTCTTCAAAATGCATAATTAGGTTTTCCATCTTGGAATAATTATTTTGTTCTTCAACGCATCCCCTTACTTGTCAATATGCTTTATTTGTGTCCATTCTTGTTGTAGAATAGGTAAGAATATCAAGTTTATTTTGAGTTTTATCATGAAAAGCATTTTTTACTATTGTGCAGGGTTCCAGAGAAAAAGTGGCCACAATGAAACATGAGTTAGAAGCTTTGGATAGGACAACAAAGAATCTAATTAAAAATTTCTACAGTTTTTTCAAAATGAAAGGAGAACCAAGCTGTTCTGAAACCATTGCACTTCTAAATGATCACCTGAAGAAGAAAACCACCTGGCAATTTATATGCGAGGATTTGCAGGTCTTTCTACTTTACAATTGTTTTTATCACATGAAGCATAAAGTTCTATGGCACTCAGTCTGAGAGAGATGCTCTGTCTGTTATTTCATCAGCTCTGGAAAGTTGATAATTTTGGGAGCAGGAATGGTAAACAAAAAATTTTTCTCAACTACCAAGGCTTACTTTTCCAAAGGTTGCTTCTTTGTGGATTTTTCCCCTTTTCCATATGCTATCTTCATTTGAGGCATAAAATGCATATTTAATTAGAATATATCCTCAGTTGTATTCATTTGTTGTATGCTGATATTCAGGTTTGCAATAAATGATGGTGCTATTCCTAGCATATTTGTTTCAAACATATTGAATGATGTCATCATTACAAAGGTAATTTAGTGAAGCATACACACATAGATTATTAGTGTCATTTACTGTATTCATTCTAAATGTCACTGTTTCTTGTTCATCAGCATTTCCCGAACATGGATGCTTGGATGGTATTTGCATTTGTGCTAAATACTAAGCACACAAAGAAGCATGTTGGGTTGAAAAGTTTTGCTCAAGAAACACAAGTAATTCTTGCTTTCCTTATGTTTTCAGTCTTTTCATTGGCCATATTTTACACTGTACTCTGCAGATGAAAACATGCATTAACAGATTATGTTTTCAGTCTTTTCATTGGCCATATTTTACACTGAACTCTGCAAATGCAAACATGCATTAACGGAGGAGCTCACAGTTTACTTACCACTTGATGTGTTTGCTCTAAATTGTTTTCTTTCCTTCCCCATGGATGTCGCAACATATTGCAATCAAATCATAATAGGTTTCTTATTGGTTTTCTGTTTTGGCTGGGTTGTTAGATTTACTTAAGTTCATGGTGCACGGCTCTGTCTTTCACCGAATGTGCTATTATTTGCAGAGCAGAATTGACTGAGTCTATCTATGAATTCTTTGTACCATCAGTTGTTTCTTCACTCTAATTCCATTTTGGTTGTGCAGACTACCTGTTCACTACTCCATAATCTGCTTGATGTGGTTGGAGAAGTCCAATTAGCACAAGTAGAAATTAGAAATCTGGTTCAGACAAGCTTTCGTTCTTCCTCTGGTACTGAATTCTTTTCTGAGTCTTTATGCTTTTTTTTTTGTTTCTAAAGTTTCCTGGGTTTGGGATTTTGACATTGGCCAAATGATTATAGTCTTAAAAAATGATTTGCTGAAACTTGTAAGGTACTCACTCTCCAGGTAGCCAAATTAAGTTTTGAGTTAGTATGTTGAAGAATTAATGATATGGGCATTTTTAGATATCTGATTTTCATGTGGGAGGATAGACTTGTGATGTCAAATGACTACCATCATATATTGCATCTTCAAGGTAAAATACCTTTTGATGCTTGGTGGTAAATTTTGGAGAAGTTTGATACTTCTGGTATGATCAACTGTACACCATAGGGTCACAGTGGTTCAATTGCATGTGCTTATCCAAGCTGAATACTTTATGGACCTACCTAGTTATATGCTTTTTTGGGTCCTTCAAACTTGATTTAGTTATTCTTGATACAGTTACCTCTTTTTTCCTGTAAATATTTTCACCCTTGAGAGACGAATGCATTAGTTGAATCCGTGGAATTATCTATATTGACCCCCTTTTGGCCATGGCCATTGAAGGATTGGTGTCATACTCTGCATGGCTTGGGTAATTCACTTGGCATTACCTATTATCCTCTCACATTCAACACATTTGAATTTACAGTGTTGGTTGTAATTATTCCTCTAGGGCAGATAGAGCATTCACTTTATATAGTTTTCTCATCTCCAGTTGATCAGCTTGATTTGTGGCTTTGTTTCATTGACTTTACAAATGGTAGGAAGGTGATGGTGACACTTGATATGACATGTTTGAACAGGTAAAGCTTGCACCAACTTATTGTTTTTCATTATTAATTACAGTTCTGTGATCAACAAATTTTGCATGTTTTATTAGCATGCTGCTGAGGGTTAGCATCGTCCAGTGAGGGCTGACCCTAATACATGAATCTCTCATTTTTGCATGAATTGGAAACTGAAGAAGACCTTGCAGTTGCATGTTCTTGAGGATTACAGTTTTACCCCTCGCCTATGGGGAACAGTATTTTAAATAATGGTATTTTCAACCGCTTCGGTATCGGATTGTATTGGGCGCGACTATCGTTAAATTTGAAAACAGTTAGCAAAATTATCCAAATCAATAACAAATGAGCAATAAAGGTCCATAAAAAATCTTCTGCAAACAGATATGATACGTATCAGCCATTGCGGAGTGTATTGGCCATATCAGTTGACATGAACCCTGTACATATGCTAGATCAGACTCCCCATAATGTATTAGGGTTGAACTGCATCAACCCCCTTAAATTCTGTTACATGTTAGCCAATACGTATAAAAATCCTGATGGGGAAGACATCCCATGCCCTGAGCTTGACAGGTGGAATTCCTGCTCTGCCAATATTAGTGGGTTTAGGTCACTGCGCTCGCTCCAACTTTCAGAATATATACTTTTATGTTATATTCTTTAGTGGTATAAATGTGAAAAATAATTGATATATATTTTTTTATTATACTGAATTGTTTTTCTCAAGAATTAACGAATGCATTGAGAGTTTCATGTGCATTCATTAATAATTTAGACCATCAAAAAAATATTTAGACCATCAAAAAAAATTTAAAGTGGGGATACTTGCACTTGTCCATTGATGTTCCTTTTTTCCATATTCTAGCCCAAAACTTTCACTTCCACAAGGTGTTTGCCCCTGGTTGCAAAGATCATGAAGAAAGATACTGCAGTTAATAGGTTCTAGAAATTGGTCGCACTCCATTAAGCTTTGATTAATAACCAGTTGGGGTTAGTTGTATGGATCTTTTCATTCATTCCACCTAATTTAATGCTACATCTTCAAAGAGATTTAGGGTAGCCATCCTTTTTTGCTACTGCCCCCCTGCCAGTTTAGGAATATGTATTTACTTCAATTATGCAAACGTATAAAGATTACCACAGAAAAATTGTTATTTCTTATTTTGTGCAGGTTGCTCGAGTTTGATCCCTAGCTTTGGGAATCTGGTGCCATTCAACATGAATGTTGGTTTTAGCCTGTGAAGTTTTGTTATGTGATTTATGAGGCTGATAGTTTTGCTCAAAATTTTCTTTGATTTTCTGAGATATTCATATCCACCAAGTTTTGTTCAGGCCTTGATTTCTGGAATTTTACAAACCCTAGCACTAATGTGCTGAAAAAGAAATTAAAATCTTCATGGTCATTCTGAATCAGGATAATGACTGCTGCACGAAGACCACTTTGCTAAACTATTAAGGGTCTGTTTAACATTGTTGTTTGAGCTGCTGTTCAAAAAAGTATCACCCTTAAATGTCAATTAGAAGTCATTAAAATTTATTTTGGAGTATTTGACATGTTCTAATTACTGAAGTACTAAAACAGCAAAACAACATTGTCAAATTGCTTTTTCTAACATTATCTAGAATGGTGCTTTTCAAAAAAGCATTTTTAACCTCAATGCTAGATAGACTTTAAATAGTTTCAAATTTTGGAGCTTTAAATTGGACATGTCAACCTTACATGTAAAAGTTGACTTATGCAAAATTTATTTGGGAACAACCTTTTTATTTTCTGTGAGCAGTCTCTGTAAGTTAACGCTGTTGCTTGATACCTAAATTCCCAACTGGCTGGCTACAAAAGATGGTAATGAAGTTGCAGTAGACCATCCAGTAAAAAATAAATGAAGAAAGTAGTGCACCCTAAGAGCTCAGATTTATAACTGTGAATTTGTTGCAGATCAGGTTATACATAAAAATTCTGAAAGATGAGTCCTGTAAACTGCTTCTCGCACCTTATTTATAAGCATTCTGTATGAGTGTTTCTGTGGCTAAACATTGACTCGCTCAATTAAGTGCTCATCTGAGTTGCCTGATTTTGAACATGCTAATTCTGAATGCTTGGACAAATAGTTCTCACCTTAGACGTATTGTGGCTGTTATTTTCTTGAGTTGTTTTAATTTTGTATTTGCAAAGAAATTTCGGTTGCATGAATAAAGAAAATGAGTGAGTAAAAAATATACAGCGTAATCATATTATGAGTTGGTGAGTTTGGACCTTTAACCAGTGGCCTGAAGTTAATTTGTTGCCCATGGTGTCATAATTTTTTATAACATTGGTATCTCATACAATTGCATGTGCAGATTTATAGTTTATCAAATGATTTCGTTACCTGATAGTTGTGTTTCTGAAACAGTGGGATTTATCCTTCAGACATAGTTCCATATCAGCTACAAGCTTCTGTTGCTGGGACATGCATATCAGTGCCTGAGTCACTATCAGCCAAAATAAAAGCTGCGGTCAATGGTGTTGGATTTGGGTATTCAAGAATTATAAGGCTTTGCAGGTGTATTTCCCAGCTGTTATTGTTCTCAAGCACATGACATTGCTTCAGTTCTGTTGAGGGAGGAGATCTGTTACCTTTTATTTAGGTGTGGTAATTATTTCATTCTGATGTATTAGAATTGCACTTCGCAATCAAATCTGGCAAAATTTTATTAATTGCCATTGACAATTGCTCTTTTTTTACGCACTTGCGTAAGGCCACCATTTCAATCTGAACGTAGCATTTTATGGTTTATGAGATGCACATTTGCAATTTTAGGCTTAGGTGCATTGAAATAAAATATGTATTTAGCTGTATGATTCTTGTTTGTTATAGAATTTGCATTTCAGTTAAAGCGAGAATTTGTGATGTTTCTTTGATGTCGCATCATTTTTTTGTTTCCCTCCCCCTTTTAGTTTTGGGGTATTTCCTACTCTATTATTCTTTTGGCGGCAACTGAAGTTATACCAAAGGGACTTTCCTTGTTTGGCTGCTTATGTATTCAATTATAGAAAGCGAATGACAAGAAATACAGTGGATCAAGAAAGGCCTAACCTTGAATGGTTTATTAAAGCCTGGATTAGAATGACTGTAGACATGGGAAATGAGCAGTGACAATGTAGCGGAAAAGGAGGACTATTGCTAAGAATGTTCACCTAGTCTGCAGCACATTTTGGAGTAGAAAGGTGAGAGTGTTGCGCTGTTCTCAACATAATGGGGTTCCAATTTTGAAACACAAGGACCACTTGATGTGTAATTTGTGGGCCACCGAAACAGCTTGGATGTTGAATATGTACCAAGGACTTGTGGCGTCTCATGATGGTTCACACACATCAGCTGAAAGTCTAATGTTACTTTTGGAATATGCGTATTCTCCGTTACTATTGGTGCGCGTGGCAAACTGCGGAAAGCGGTTCGTGTCATATCTGATTCTGAGGCCAGCTTTTTGGTTTGGAGTACATAAGCTCCATAAACAGTTAACATCCTTAACGAGCATAAACTATCTACACTTGTGTCGTTGTCTGTTTATATTATTTCAATTAAGTAATTATATAAAATAAACTAAAAAAATTACTCATTTATGTGTCAAATAATTAATAAATTTTTATATCAAATTAATAAATTTTAAATAATGTGTTTCCATATTAGGACTAATTATGCACATGAACATGAATTCTTAACTACCTACCACATTAGTTAACTGTTACATGTGTACACAATTATTTTATTAAATATTTTTTGAATATATTAAAAATTTTGAAGAGGATATGTTAAAATGTAAATTATTGTGTTATGATGTTAATAGTAAATTATTAGGTTATTTTTATTCTTTATCCCTCAGCTTATGACAAACAAATATAATTATCCTTAAACATTAAAAATTTACTAAAAAATCCCTATGTTTGAAACATGTCGCCTAAAACATAACGTGGACAATAATGATAAATTTAAACTTTTAAAAGGTCATGTGACCATGTTTTGACATAGTCCACCTTTGTTCTTCTCTCTCTAAGTTTGTCCCTCATGCCTCTCACCATTTAGATAGAAGTAGAACACTTTCTTGCTCTTCATATTTGCATTTGTGATCTTTACTTTATCTCTCTAAAGTGAGCTTTATTCTCAAAAAAAAAAAAAAAACGAAATGGCATCTCCTAATCCTTCTTTAATCGTTGCTACCAATAGTTTCAAGCTGAATGGACCCAACGACCTTCCTATTTGCGATTGTGGAGAAGAATCAGTGGTGAAGACTTATTGAAATGATAAAAACCCTAGTAGGAGGTTCTTGGGATGTGTGTATTATAAGGTAAGTGTGTTTGGTATTAATATATAAGTTTAGTAGTTCGAATGCAGTAAAATTGTTCCCAATTTTATTTTTCTTCATTGTGTATGTTTGATATTTCTGTTCATAGAAAAGGAGAAGTCATTGTGACTTCTTTGAGTGAGTGGATCTCAAATTTAACCCATAAGCTAATCAAGTCATACTTGGGCTACTGAGAAAAATTGAAAGAATGCAGAATGAAAAAATACTGTAGGAAATGGAAAGAAGGGTTTTTAAGAACAAGAAGGAGATTGTGGTGAGTAGGTGGACTTGGCTACCACTATTTCTTCTGATAGTTTTGGTTGCAATTGGCTACAAGATGATGTAAAAGGAGAATGTTGGGTTGTCATGTGAAAAATGAGATGATGGTGTAAAATTAGTTTCAATTAATGAAAACTTATTACTTGTGTCATCAGAATCTTAATTTGAATTGTGCATTATTATGTGTTATTTATGTAATTTGTGAATTGAAATTTGAAAAAAGGAATAAAATAATATCATGGATCATCTTGTGTTTCAACATATACTTAGAATGCCAAAGTATGATTGAATAAAATAACAAAATACTAACTGTTTCATAATAAAATCAAATAAAAGAACAAAACATGAATAATTGTTCAAAATAAACTCTTTATTGAACAAAATACTAACTATTTCACATTGATTGAACAATCAAGATATGAAATTTCCTTAAAGACAGTCCTACTTGGGACAAATTTCCAATTAAGTCAATGTTGCAAAACATAAAAACATATACATAGAGTTACATTAAGTACAATGTTATACAATCCAACATATACATATAATTGCCATTGGACAATGTCCATATCAAGACTAACTACAAAAATATACATAAGAACTAATAAAATTATTCTTTATATTCGCTTGAGACAACCCTAACTCTTTTGGTTAGTTTTCTAGCATTTGCAATAGACATTTTGACATCCCTACTAACTGATATTATTGGCTGTGAAATATTAGTGACTATTGATGCTTGGCATTGCCTAACTTGCTTGTCTTGGCATTGATTGGCTTGTTTGGCTAAAGCCTGCATCGCTTGCTTGGCCTAGCCTTGCATTGCTTGACTAATTAGTACCCTACAATATGTGTAATATTGTAAACGTATATATCTAAAATTTCAAAGCATGGTAAACAAATTATGGAAAACATATAGAACACCTACATCCATCTCATAGTGGTGGGAGAATTTTTGTTGGATTGATGAACTATGCATATTCTTTTTTCCCTAAACCATAACAAAACAAAACTTGTTAAAAATAAACAAGTATAGGCTAACCCGCAATAAAAATTATAATAATTACCTTTGTTCCTTAACCATGACTTGCAACATTATGTGCACCTTGCTTGCATATGCAGTAAGTCAGTTTCTTTCCTTTTTTAGATAGTTTGCCCTTAGCTATTATTACTGCCCTTTTAAGTTTTTCAGCCTCTTTTCTCCTAGCACTCCACTTTCTTCCTTTTTGCACTTTTACTAGTCTATAAGGGATAAACTTGATGCTTCTTTGAGCTACTGGCCATAAATCATCGATTAGGTTGATAAATCATTGATTGGGTTGATTAGATAATTGTAAACCCTCGAGTATGTTGCAACATGGCACTAGTGAGAGACATAAGTTTATGGTTCTTCATTGTTACCTATAATGTAGGCTACTCTATGACTACATGGAATTCCTATCAACTACCACCTCCTACATCCACAAGCTTTATTTTTAAGATCCATAACAAACTGTTCTTCATTAGCCACCCCTTGAATCCTAGGAGAGTCATTGTATATTGGCCTACTCAAGTATATATAGTTTTTTATCTAGTTAATTTTTTTTTCTGAATTTTAGGTATATCAATCCCCTCCCACCCCCTCCTTTTCTTTGTGTATTGTCTTCTATGAAACATCCTCTTCATCAACTTAGTTATTATAATCTCAAACATCATGATTATTGCCTTGTTCCTAACATCAAGGATACATTTGTTGAAACATTAAGTCATATTGTTTAAAAGGATGGCATAACATGTTATTATTAAAAAATGCTCTACACCATTGTTGTCATGGTCTTTCCCCAAGCCATTCTCCACTTTGTTGTTACATGAAAATTAGTAAACACTCTTTAACACCTACGTTTCAATTTTGCAATCTTCACATGGAAGTAGGATCATTAGGATCATTCATATGTTGCTTGCTTGCGCAGACTACCTAACCATACTTCTTGTAACAAACACACCTACATCTAACCAAATCTTTCTTAGGAAACTATATCTGAAACCTATTCTTAATACCATATTGTCTACATGCGTCAATGAACTCTTTTTGTTTTTAAATAACATCCCAACTTTAAATGTTGGGTTAGGCAATTTATTTTCAACATTGAAATTTGGGTACTTAATTTTGTCCTCCAATTCATCTGCATCACTCTTATCACCATTGAATAGCTCTTTTAAAGGTAGATACTCAGAGTCCTCATCTTATAATTCACCATCCTCATTCAAAGCATTCCTTAAAGTAGCACCTAACTCTTCAGTTGTAACCCTCACCCTTTCTCCTATTCCTACAGGTCTGCCTCTAGGTTTTTGGCATTCATTGATGCCAGTAGTTAAATCATAATCTTCATCCAGAATATCATAGTCAAGGTCCTTAAATTCTCCATCATCATCTTTATTATTAGCACTGCTATCACATTGTTATTACAATTTTTGTGGGATCACCATCACCATCCCTCTCATTCTCATGATATACATTGTCATCTACAGTGCGATTAAGAGCACCATCAATATCCTTATTATTGAAAAATTTTTAGGTGAACCTAATTCACCAATTATGTTTATGAACCTTTTATTATATATCATACATGTGACATTATTTGTTTAAAATTTATTAAATTAGATATACAAAATCATGTGTAAAATATATGCATTAATTAATTATAGATAACTATAATTAGATTGATTCTATTTAATATCTAATTTAATAAATTTTAAACAAACAATGCTACATATCAGATATATAATGAAATGTTCATAATTCTAGTTCGTGAACTGGCTTCGCCTAAGAATTTCTCCTTATTATCAACATTTCCATTCTCCTCATTTTCAAGACATACATCATCATTAATACTTGGCAAGCCAAGTAATCTAGGACTCCTAGCTACTTCAAGCTTTCTCTTAACATTTCTTGCATTAGTCTCCTAACCTACATTGTTAGTTTCTCTTTCTTTTTTAGCTACCTCTGCATTTTCATCTATATCAAATATCTCTTTAATAATAACTCTTGTTTTTTTTTTCTTTAGTTTTGATATTGCATTAATTAATTTATTCCTAGTTAGATGTTTCACATACAAATATATTTCCTTAGCTTCAACTCCATACAAACTCAATTCATACATATCACTACCTGTTGTCAATAATTTTAGGCCACTCCTATAATCTTGATTAGTCATCCTTCATTAGTACTGAATATTCCCATTTAGCTATAGGTACTTAACAAATATTGTGTCTAATCTAACCATGGGTATTATGTCTAAATGATACTAAAAAAATGATATTTTCCATTGATGTAGGACCATTCCCTATCTTACCATCATAATACACAGAGCGTGAAAAAATCATCAAAACTACTATTAGCTACAAATAAAAACAATACTCATACACACACACACACACACACAAAAGTTATTCTCAAAGTAATACCGCTATTATTCAAATATCAGGAATATATAGCTATTTGATAACCCTTAACCCCACATGCAGGTAAGACAAACACCCATTTGTCCTAACTTTAACTCAACTGCATGCAAAACAACTCTGAATTAGGCAATAAAAAACTAAGACAAACAATCCATTACACATAAAAACAAAAATCACATTTGACATTTTCAATTATCTATAATTTCTAACTCCAACATGCATGATTAAAAAATCAAGTGGTCCTTGCAAATCTAATATGGTATATCTCTGTTCGTCATTAATCTCTGGTGGCTCTAAATAATCAGCAATTAATATCTCCATTTTACCTCAATCGAAGCTCCATGTTTCACCAAAAAATCATTTTCTTTTAGGAAAGAAAATGGCTTTTGAGAGATAGTGTTGATTAATGGGACTGAGAAATTATATCTTCTAAGGAGGTTTGTCTTGTGGGGCACATGAAAAACAAAATAGGAGAGAGAAAATACTATATGAGACAACTCAAAATGTGCCCATGTGGCATCTAAAAAGTTTAAAATTAGTCATTATTATTCACATCACATTCAAGGGACATATTTCGAAATGAGAGGTTTTTAAGTGAATTTTTAATATTTACGGGACCATTAAATTCATTAATTGTAAGCTAATAGATAATGAATGAAAATTACCTGCAAATTATTTAGTCAAAAACAAAAGGTTGTGGTAAGAGGGGACTTAAGTCAAACATATATATATATATATATATATATATATATATATATATCTCGCTCTTACTATGTTTAATCGAATAATTTTTGAATCATAGTTTTTTTTAAGGGGTAAACAGATTAAGTTGAAGCATTGAGTTAAAATATCCAAAGAAATTATTTAAATTGTTTTTCAAATTCAAAATTAAATTATTTATAATTTTTATTTTTCAATAAAAATATTATATTTAATAATTTATTTTAAAAAATTTTAATTTTTAAAAATTAAATTAAGTTAAAATCATTTTTTTAATGATTTCAAATCATATTAAAACTACTACTTTGATTTTAACTTATAATCATAGTTAAAAGATCATTTAGTTATGATTATTGTGATGTGTTAAAAGAATATCAAAAATAGAAATTGTTAATCATTATATTATGGTTTATATTTTCTCTTGCTACATTGAAAAGATACTAGTTTTTTTTTTATATTTAACTAACTTTAGTTGCTTCTTAATTGTGATGAATTTAATTGATGACTTTCACCATTGTAAAATTTTAGTTCTCTTTTTACATTTATAATTGTTAAGAAAATATTTCATCTTCCAATTAGTATGAAGCATCTAATTTCTATATTTTAGCTAATTATCTATTGAATTTAAATTATTAATTATGAGTCAAATTTTACATAACCTTTGGTATAAAGAGTGTAATTAAAATTTAATCTCATATTTTATCTTTCAATCAGTATAAAAGCATATAATTAAAATTTAAACAATGAATATCAATGTATCTAATTTAAATTAAAAATGAACAAAAAAAAATTCACTCATTCTGATTTTTTTAATAAATATTCTAATTTTACATATTTGAAATTGCTCAAATGTTGTCATCTAGGAAGGTGGCTACTTTGATTTTACATTATGGACAAAATGAGGTAAACTAAGTTAATATTGGTGATACAAATCTCGAAAATGAGGTAAACTAAGTTAATATTTAAATAAAGGAGTTGTTGTTCTGTGTCTTTGTTGTGTTTAGAGATCTGCGTGCTTTCTTCATTGGGATCGCCAATACATTCGCTTTTCATGTTTCATGCTGCACTTCCCCACTCCCAACTAGCCTACTTTGGATAAAGCAAGTCTCGTACCTTCCTTTATCTGCTATTGAAAGCTTCTCTTCTGGCTCTCTTTCTCTAGTCTGTGATCATCTCAATGTGAATGAAAACCCAAGTAATTAGTCTTCCTGTTTACATAAATATGCACTCAACATTAGCACAAACGCTAATATGGTGTTATCATGAATGATAACGGACAACCCATTGGACTATGCCAAATGGAAAAACATCTATATTCATTCAAATTCAAGAATGTTGCAAGTACATCTAAATCTTTTCAACTTATTTATGTGGATATGGGTAGATCTATTAGGAATGCTAGTTTAGGTGAAAAGTATTATGCATTTGTCTTAATTGATGATTATTTTAGGTTTTCTTGAGTATCCTTTTTGGCTCATAAAAATGACATTTTTGATGCTTTTAAAAGTTTTTCAAAAAGAGTTTAAAATGAAAAAAGGCTAGTTCGTTTTTTTATAAGGAGTGATCATGAAAAAAAAATTTCAAAATCAGTTTTTGACACTTATTATCAAGGAAATGAAATTTCTCATAATTTTTAAACTCCTAAAATATCACAACAAAATAGTGCTGTGGAGAAAAAAAATAAAACATTAATAAAGATGGCTGAAACTATGTACTATGAGTACCCTTGCTTAATTACTTTTGGGCGCAATCTCAATGATGTAATATTTACACCATTCTTTTGTTGCATAGTACACCAAAAAGATGGATGAAATAAAGTAATATATTTAAAGGATTTCTTTTCTTCCACTTTTGGGTACTTCTAGATTTCGAAGTAGAGTAATGCTCTGCTTACTCAGTTGCCTCGCCCACACGAAGGCCCTTTCCAGTGTTCCAAGAAAAACCAGACTTTCCCTTTCATGGCCGCCAAGTAACTGAGCAATCCACAAGAACTATAAATCAAAGCTTGGAAACCGTTCTTACAAATATAGCCCTAATGTAAATCAGATACTAATTTTTTTTTAAAAAAGATTAATTAGATATATTCACTAAAAATATAGAAAAATAATAAAAGATAGGAATTTTGAGTGTTATTAATACTTTGTTTACTTTATAAAAAATAATTTGCATGGGAAAAATAATTTTTGAACAATTTTTTTAAAAAATATTCTTTGAGTAATATAATATTTAAAAATATATTATAAAAATATTATTTATTTGATTTATAAGATCGTAATAAAATTTAGATTATAAATATTTTTTATTTATAATATTTATTGTACAATATAAAAAAAATACATTAAAAATAATTTTTTATACATTTTATTTATTATTAGTTATTACTATTAATTAATAATGGTCAATAATACAATGATAATAAATTTATTTTTTATTTAAATGAATTTATTAAAATTAAAAAAAAATTATTTTAAAATAAAAAGTTATTTTGCTAAAAATAATTTAATTTTTTAATAAAAAATAGTTTATTAATTATTTTTTAAAATATATTAAATAAAGAAAAATATGAAAAGTATTTTATACAAAACAAATGAAACCTAAGTAAATAACAAAAAAAAAAAGGAATAAAGAAAGACAGGTGGAGGGTAGGAGTGGGAATTAGGATAGTAACAACAAAAAAAAAAAAAGGAATAAAGAAAGACAGGTGGAGGGTAGGAATGGGAATTAGGATAGTATTTGTCCACGCAAGAGAGTACCCAAAAGCACTTTTGATGTATTATATGTATTTCCATCAACACTTTTATATTATTATATGCAATAAAGGGCAAAAAAAGAGAAAAAAGGCCATCACCAATGAAAAAGACAGGGCCCCACCCACAACTTGCTCTTTTTTTTCTCTTTCCTTGCACTTTTCAGCACCTTTATTAGTTTCTTATGTCACATTTCCTATTTTTATTCCTATAATACACAACACACCCACCCACTCGCCCAATATCCGCTCTCTCTCTCTGTATTCTGATTTTTTAATACCAAATTTATAAAAAAATTAGTAAATTGCATTATTATTGTTATTATTATACATTGGGGAAGGGAGAGAGGAAGAGACAGATTCCAGAAAAGCTCTGTGTCTTCTAGGTTTTTTTTCTTTCTTTCTCACTGTCTTGAAATCTCTTTTTTGCTGTTAGCAGGGTTGTTATTATTTTATTGTTATTTGTTTTGGTTTCCACCATTAGAAACCTCTTTTGCAGATCTTGTTTTCTCCTTTTAAGGTAATTTTCTTGAATTCTTCACTGCCTCTCTATCTGTATCTTTTCTTTTAGGACAAAAAAGGGGAAAAAAAAAAAGAAAAAAGAAATTGTTGTTTGGTTAGCTGTAGGAGTTGAGGGAGTAAAAGGCTTGGATCTTTGGTGGAGTTTCGTTTATTGCTGAATTTTGATGATTTTTTTTCTTGTTTGTTAATTAATTGTGTGATACAATTTGCTATTTTTGGATCCTGGTGGTTTATTATAACAATTTCATAATCAGCCTTTTATTCTTTATCGAATATGATTGTTTTGTTTATGCTCCTTCATCACATGGAATTTTCTTCTTTTTTTTTTTTTTAATTTTTTTTAGTTAAATAATAGTACTCATATTTCATTTTGTGTTGGGTTATAATTTATTTTCTAATGGGATTTTTTTTTTTTTGGGAAAAGAAAGTGCTACACATATTCGAAAATTGCTTTTATCTCAAACAATAATTTCCCTAAGCATTCTATATTATAGATTTCTGTTTGTTTTGTGGAATTAGACATTTTGGAGTTCTCTTATTATTTTTTTCTTAGCAACAATTTTTTTTTGGTGAGAAGTTTTGATTAAGCTTAGTTTATCCTGGAACCTTATTTTTCCCCCCTTAAATTGTTGGGTTTTCTTGCTAAAGATCAAAGAAAAAATTGAGCCCAAAATTGTAGTATAGATTATAGAAGAAATGCATGTTATCTCATTGAACTGCAAGCCTAGCTGTGTAATTATGTTTTTGTGGCAGCAAAACTGAAATTGTGTTTGTATGACACTCTTTGAAGGTTGTAAATCCTCAGTGGTATTCTGCAGCATCAGAAAAGCTGGTTTCTGTAGTTGAAATCTACTTGGTTTGGAGCTATTTTTGAGTCCTAAGAGGATAGTAAGTTGGATCATGGGTTACATGTGTGATTTTTGTGGGGATCAAAGGTCTATAGTCTACTGTCGATCAGATGCTGCTTGCTTATGTTTATCATGTGATCGAAATGTCCACTCTGCTAATGCTCTGTCGAGGCGGCATTCACGAATCTTGTTATGTGAAGGATGCAATTCACAACCTGCATTAATTAGATGTTCTGGAGAGAGGATCTCCCTTTGTCAAAATTGTGATTGGGTGGTTCATGGCAACCCTGCCTCAACTTCGAGGCATAAAAGGCAGACGATCAATTGTTACTCTGGATGTCCATCAGCTGCTGAGCTTTCATCTTTGTGGCCATTTTTCTTAGACTTACCTTCAGCTGGTGAATCAACTTGCGAGAAGAAATTGGGATTGATGAGCATTGCTGAAAATAGCTCCACTAATTCATGGGGTCCTTCAGAGAATATCATCAGCCAAAATGTAACCGGTACTATTGCTGTTGATGAGGTGCATGAAATAGCTAAATCAAGTATTTATGGTGGGACTTTATCAATGCCTGAAATGATCTCTATGCCAAACAATCTAAATCAGTCAGCAGGATCTGCAAAGGCATCTTTACCAAAGGTATATGGTGCTTCGGAATATTCATTGGCTTGATGGTTTATTAAATTTGTTTGTAGGAAATTTCAGGTATCCAGCACTTTGGTTTATCGTCAATCTTTGTCAGGAGAGTGATAAAAATTTCAGCTTTCTTTTTCCAAAATTCCTTCTCCTTTTAGATCCCTGCCAATGAAGCGGCACTCTAGGAATTATAAAAACTTAAAGTTCCTTACAAGGAAATCTTCATAACCATGTTGGGTTGTTTGAATTGTCATATTCTTCATAAGTCCTGGCGTCTAAGTTTTTCAATATGGCATTTTTACTTTCTCGCCTTCTGTTTTCTGAAAACATGATACATATTTGGGAATCTCTTCTCCACCTTAGGAAACTTAGGACTTTTGTGTTTAAAACTATGAACACATTTCTTTGGTTATGGAATATTATTTTACAAAGGCTTCTTCCACTTTTGGAACTAATCTTATAATAGCTTTTGCATGCCTTATGCGTGATGCTTACTGCCATAACATTAGATGATTGGAAATGTGGTTTGTGATGAGGTACTAGCAATTTCTAGTTGTTTCTCTGGTTATTGATTTATGAACCATTTCATTGGAGGCTTTAATCCCATCATGTGTTAAACTTCTCAAAACCAACACCCTGAAGCCTTAATAGTTTAGAGAATGTAACTTCATTTATAGTGAGGGGTTTTATGCGACATATTGTTAGAGATACTTTTTGTCTTTTACCTCTCTCAGCCTGCGTAACAGGGCAATCATCACAACCTGCTTCTCATTTGCATGCTTATTGGACCTTGAGAGCTAAAGATGTTCAATAAAATTGAATATTGTCAGCAAACTAAAATGTTAATTAAAAAGCCAAAGCATCACCTTCACTTGTAAGCCTTATATATGCACATATATTTCTAAAATTTATTCTTATATTTCTTGAACACCTTTGCTAGCTTTACATTATTGAAATGCAGATAAGCTGTCCTGGAAATAAAGGTCCTTCATTTTGTGAAGATGATAATTTCTATGAGGACTTCAATATGGATGAAGTGGATTTGAATCTGGAAACTTATGAAGAACTCTTTGGAGTTACCCTTAATAATTCAGAAGAGCTTTTTGAGAATGGTGGGATTGACAGCTTGTTTGGAGCAAAGGACATGTCTGCCGCTGATTCCAACTGCCAGGATGCAGTTGCAGCTGAGGTTCTCTTCTTATCCAGTGTTGTTTTATGCTTCTCGTACTTCTTGATTGACATGATCTTTTCTTTTGTATAACATCATGAGCTTCCTATTTTATGGTTTAGATTTTTGTTACCATATGATTCTTCTTCCTTGTTCTGGTCTATTAAACCATGCCATTTTGCTGATTCAAAGAACTATGTAAGCCAAACAGTGTAAATCAGCAGATCTCTTCAGTGAATAAAATTTTTTTTTCTACTGAGAAATAATTGAAGAGGGTAGTCTCACTGTTGCTGTTCATTTGATGCAACCAACTTGACTGCTAAAGCATTTGAGTGTCTACCATATCCCTATTTATCTGTAGGAAAAAAAAAAAAAGAAACTAATTTGCAAAGGCTTATTGGCAAAAAATATATGAAGTTTAGCCCTTGCTATCCTATCCAATTTTTTAAATTTTATCTATTTGGGTCACAAACTTTAGTTAGTGTTACAATCTTATGTTTAGACTTTTGTCTAATTTACTAATCTGGATGCTAAGCAAGAGCTAGAAGCTCATAATGTCTTGGGAATGAACTAGTGTGATGTGAAGTCCACTTCATGGAGCATACATGGTGACTAATGAGATAATTATTGCCAAACCGAATTTCCTTTATCAAATCAGATTTGGTCAGAAGGGTGGAGTTCATCCCTAATCTGCTTCTTCTTAGTACAGTATAGGTATCTTATCTCCTGCTTAGTGTCCATATTAATAAATTAATGGAAATTAAACCTAATGCTAATGGAGATTGTGACTGCAACACTAATTAAGTCTATCATTGTAATTAATAAAATTAGAACAATTATATGCTTGTAAAAGTGTCAAAGCTTGGGATTCGTTGGACCATTCCTCAAAGCAGGGGCACTTGAAGAACTAGGAAATGCTATGCATGAAACTTTCTACAAATATATCTATGCCAAGTGCAATCGGTGTGTAAACTTTTATGTCATGTGATAGTAATCTTTATATCATGTGATAGGTTTATATAATCCTGATATGGATAATGTGAATGTGTGGAAAGTAAGTGTTCTGTAATTTGATGAACCCTTAGTTCCTGTTGAGACTGATATGGGAACAGGATTGTAGCAATAATTCCTTATGCCTTTTCTTTTCTATCATGATCATTGAATGTACTGCAGACATCACCTCCCATAAATTATATGACATTGGAGTTTAGCCTTGGGAATGTGCATGTATGTGTCATCACACTATGAAACTCTCTTTGTATTTGTGTACCTCTTTTTTCCCAAGTTATCCCTTCTTTCATCATAAAAATTAACGATACTTACTAGTTCCAATAGTTTTTCTCATGCATATATGGTTGAATTCCCTTTGGAGCTCTGAGCAGTTTCGAATTCTTAACCTACATTTGATGTTTTGCTTAAACCGATAGCCAATGTACTTTGCCAACATTATGTCTCTTTCTTATTCAGTTTTATGATAAATGGTTCAGCTAACACAATTTGAGAAAAGCCTTTTTTCTTGTTTTTGCCGAATCATTTGTAGCAATACTCATTTAGGAGTTCATATATACATGTACTTATGGTTAGATTTATCCAGGGATCATCAGTAGGACTGATTAACACAACACAACCAGCATGCAGCAATGCAGCATCTGCTGACTCCATGATGAGTGCTAAAACTGAACCAATCCTTTGTTTTACAACAAGGCAAGGTCATTCAAGCATCTCATTTTCTGGCCTTATTGGGGAGAGTAGTGCTGGAGATTATCAAGATTGTGGAGCATCTTCAATGCTTCTCATGGGAGAACCTCCCTGGTGTCCCCCGTGCCCTGAGAGTTCCTTCTCATCAGCCAATCGGAATGATGCTGTAATGCGTTACAAGGAAAAAAGGAAGACACGCAAGTATGTATACGGTTCATATCATAATATTGGATCTCCATTTATAATATTTATTGTGACACTACATCAGCCACTTTGCAGTTATAGTTTGTACTGTCTTTGAATTTCTATTTTACACTTAAAAATATTATTCACAAATTTTTTACCTGCATATATTTGTACATTTTACATCTGAGAAATTCATGTATTCTCTTTCATTGTCTGATATTCATTGTCAGATGATGGAATTTTCTATTTGGCTATTAAGTTTGGTCCATTATGTTAAACACCTAAATGACTCAAACAAATTTGATAGATTTGCACATTTTTATGTATATGAGCATAGATGAGCATGTCTACATCTTTTGAGGGTTTTTAATTCATTCATAGAATACTTTTGGTTGATATAGTTGCTTTTTTCATTGAACTCTTGTTTGACCTTCAGAGTGATTCTCAGTCTATGAATTTCATCTTGCGCTATATCCTTGACGATGAGTAATATCTGGAGAAATTATTGAGAGCGTACTGCAATATATATGCATGTGTATTCTGTTTTATGTTTCTTTTAATATTTCTGCATAAATGGTTTTTCCTCAAACACAAACTATATCTAGAACAATTGAATTTTGTTGGAACTCTGTGTAATTATCAGATTTGAATGGATGTTATTCTGCCACTTACTGAACATGAATGTTTATGGCATTGCTTCTGTTATAGGTTTGAGAAGAGAGTGAGGTATGCTTCTCGCAAAGCAAGGGCTGATGTGAGAAGACGTGTGAAGGGACGATTTGTCAAAGCTGGTGATGCTTATGATTATGACCCGCTGAACGAAACCAGAAGCTACTGAGAGTACAATTTTTATACATGCTTTTAAAGAGAAAAACGAAAAAAGAAAAAAGGAAAGAAATCGAGGTTCAATTCAAGAGCATCAATTATTATTTACCTAACTCTGGCTGAAATTGATGCATAATTTTTCTTGTGCAATGACAAGCTGTATGATTATGATGTTATCACAGGGGTCCAGGTCTTTATGCAAAGAAAAGGGCGGACATGGGAGCTGTTTTCTGGTGATTCTCTAATAAAGTCTTGATGCAGAAGGTTCCATGACTGCAAATATCATGTTTTTAACTTCATCCAACAAGGCCACAAAAACTGTGTTGCCATTGAACTAAGAACTTCCGTCTCCTTTCCACTTACCTGAACAATCTCTGTTCAGTTCTACTCTTAAACAAAAAGAAAATATTTATCTGTGCAGCCATAGAAATGCTCAATGCTCGTATGTGGATTATTAATTTCCTAGCTTCTTGCTCTGGTCACTTGTGTTAAGGGTCTCTTTATCAGTTGCTTGATCAACCCAAAGATCGTGCAGTTATAACTTTTTTCTCTTTCTTTTTCATTTGACATGTATAGCGCAAAATATAGTTTCAGCTGAGAGTCTAAAACAGTTGTAAGGTCGGACAAAGAAACCTTGCAGTTGTAAGTTTCTCTTCCTTTTTGGTGGACAGCACAGGATCTGTATGTTGGTAATAGGGTAGTTTCTAACTATAAAATACAAAGATGTATTTATGTTTAGGTTATTTATTTATTTATTTATTTGTTGGTTTCTGTTAGTGCTGAAATTTATCTAAAGACAGGATTTGATATTATTTGCTACCAGTCATAGAGAGCATAAGCATGCAATGCTGTATATCTTTCTGGCTTTTCTTTTAGTGTATAAATTTGCATGGCTTGGAATTTTATTTCTTAGGAAAATCATTATGTTACATAATTAGTTGTATTCAATTAAGTTTTTTGCACTTTTTTTTTAAAGCGGTTAATTGCTTGTCATATTTAATTAAATTATTTTTATTTGAAAAATGACAATTTATTCATTTGATTTGTTACATTATTAGATATTTTATTTATTTTTATTAACTCTGTGAAATATTAATGATATTTTCAATTTTATCTTCGATTTTTTTTTTTTACATCACTTGTGAGGAAAGAAAAAAGCAAGAAAAATTATCTGATAAAAGCATGCCCTTAATCGAGCACCCCTCTCTTTATTTTATTGTAAAATATTAGTAATGACCCAAAAATGCAGTTGAAGAAGTCATTGCCGAAAAATAATTGAAGGAAATCCTATGTCGGATGCTTGATAGCCCAGATCCTAGCACTTGGTATAGATGACAGTGATGTGCCGTTGCAATAGAAAACCCTATTTAATTTGATGATGGCTGATGCAGTTGCAGGTGTATTACTGAAATGATGAGTACCATAACTATAGATTCAGAGTAAAGAAAATGAATGGTAAAAAGGATGATGGAAGGTACTTAGATAGAGAATAGAGGTATAGGCCTTCTCTTTTTTTTTTTTTTTAATATATATATATATATATAATGTTAAAAAATTTAATATTTTTTATTGCTACCCTTAAAAGTTTTAATATTTTATTGATGCAATAAAAAAACTTAAGACTCAAATTATATAAGTATTTGGTAACTTAATTCAACACTTAAATTTAAGCATTTATTTTTTAAAACTATTTAATAGCTTATTTATCTATTACTGAAAAACTTAATTCAATCAAAATTTTCTTAAAATAATAAGTCATAATTTTTAACTTAAAATGATCACTTAACACACTTAGACAATATATACTAAAACATTTTTATTAATATGACCTATGTACCTTTAATATATCAATAAACTCTCATTTAAAAACAAATTTTATTTAATTTCTATTCAATAATTATAATTATCAAATAAATTAATTAGATTCGTCTTGTAATTTTTAGTTAATACTAAATAATTATATAATTAAAAATTTTTAGCATTTAAATCATTCAATATTTAAAATTTAACTCTTAAATTTTCAATACTTAATTTTTAGTTTTACCAAATACTAGCTAAGTAAATTTTTTTTTTTAAAAAATCCTTTTAAATTAAATTTGTTTTAAAAATAAGGTTAGAATATTAATTAGGGTAACTTTGTGAAGAAGTGTGCTGCATCAATCAAACTTGCTTTTGGCTCTCCTTGTTTGAAAGTGATTAGCTTTTGTTTTATTGGTGTGAATATTTATTAGACCGCTAATGCCAAGTTCAAGACTCTAACATGTCTGGAACTTAGATAAAAATGTAAAATTAAATCTCTTAATATTGATAGTAAAAATATTTAATTTATAATTTATTAAGATAAAAAATATTTTTAAGATAAAATATATTGCAATTTTTCTAATATATTTTTAATAGATAATAAAATTAGTCCATTTAATTTTTGTTGTGGTATTATGAATTTTAAATAAGATATTATTAATTTAAAAAATTATTTTTAGTATTGATAAAATTCTATAAGCAATGAATGCATTAGGAAATAAATAAACTTTTTTTTAATGCAATTAAGAACTTCAAGAAGAATATTTATGTTATTTCGTAAAACTTTTTTTAAAAATTTTATTTAGTAAATAAATTTAAATCATCATCTTTTAAATATTTTCAAGATTTAGCAATGTTTTTTAAAATAACAATTATTTAATGACTTTAACTTTTCAGCATTAAATAAAATCCAAAAATATTTTATAGAAAGGAAGAGAATAAATTAGATTAAAAAGAGAAAATAGTAAAATGAAAAAGAAGATTTGAAGATAGAAGTAATATGTGAAAAAATAAAAGGTTTGAAGTAAATATACAAATCATTATTTTAAGATTTATTATAAATAAATTTATCTATAACTATATTAAAAAAATTAACAGTTTATTGAAAAATTATCATAAGAGAAAGAAATAAATGAATTCATTAATTATTATTATAGAAATAAAAATCTAATTTATTAAAAATTTAATTATATTCCTAAAATTTTGAGTTTTTTTGTAGGTGGAGTCTTAAGCAACTGCCTCAATTTGAAAGATTATTGCCATCAATGGATGAAGAAGAGGAACTTATCTTATAAGTGAGTAACAAAATAGATCAATCTAGAAACTACAGTCTTTGTTTGGTGGGCCATTTTCTCACAGATCATTCCATTAATTTTGATTTCATGAAAAACCATATGGCAAATCTATGGAAACCAGAAAGAGGTATCTGAATTCAACCTGTTTAAACTATTTATCTTCTTAAATTGTTTCATTTTTGCTCCCTTCCTTCTTAACAATTTGTTAAGGCCATATGAAAATATAGATAACAAGTAGGCGATGGGTGTTTTTGGATGGTTAAACCACATGTAGAAAGCATTGCTAATTAGTATTTTTAAAATCCGTCAGAATTGAATTGATTCGATTGACTAGTTGCTGATTTGAGTGATTTAATTTATTAGTGTTTTATTTTTAAAAAATAAGAAAAAATATGAATAATATTTAACAATATTAAAAATCAGAGAAATAATATAATTTGATAAAATAATAAAAGAATTTAACCTTTGAATATTGAGTAGAAGAGTGCAATTTTTTAAAATTAAATTTTTTTTTTAGAAAATAGTGTAGTTTTAATTTGATCTAGTTCATTGATTGTGACTGATTTTCTTAATTATAATATATTTTTTAAGAGAATTTTAATTTTAATCTATAACCAAATCAAATTGATGTCTGATTCGTAATTTTAAGTATCTAACTAACTGATTTAATAAGGATAAAAATTAATAATCAATATTGTCTCGAATTACTATTACAGTTAGGATCACTAGTTCAATTTGTTTATTAAATAGAGTAAAAATTAATAATCACTATTGTCCCGAATTACTATTACAGTTCGGATCACCAGTTCAATTTATTTATCAAATAGGATAAAAATTAATAATCAATATTATCCCAATTACTATTACAGTTCAGATCACTTATGTTATTTTTAATTCTTTTTAATTTTAATTATTTTTTAATCAATCCAATTCAATATATTTAAGATTTATGCTCACTCTAAGTATCACCCTTAATTACAATCTGACCACAATGCTGCCTCTTTTATAAAAATTCTAACTCTAAAGTCAAAAGTCAAACAAAAATTTACAACAAAGATAAAGTAAAAAAAAAAATCAGGCAGGGGAAGGGGAGGGGCCGAGCATCACCAAACCCATAATTTGACAGCTGCCCAGCGCGACAGTAATTCTCAATTTTGTTACCTACACTCAGCATAATAGTTAAGGAGCATCATTAATATGAATGTTATTTTCTTTTACATAGAAAAACTAAATATTTAATTATTAATTTATTTATCTTATAATTAAATGAAAATATATTATATTGTAATTATTTGATAAATGACATATATTTATTTAAAATTAAATTTAAAAATCAAAATTATATATATATATGTAGAGGGATTGTGTTTTGCAACTTTTTCAAATAAATTGATATTCTGAGTCGTTAAAATACATGTAAATTGGTTAGAGAATACTATTATTAACTTGAATATGAATTTTCGGTCAAACAATAACAAAATCAGTGGTGTAAGATTTTTAGTCAATGGGTCTGTAATTTTTACTCAATAAATTGCTAGAGTAGTGATTTTCATTGAATTCTAAATGTATTTATAATATAATTGGCTCAAATAATTAAATATATCTATAAATTAATTACCAATTTAAGGAAAATATTGATTACAATTATGTATTCCTACGATTAAATATCTACAAATAACGAAACAAAAACCAGTAAATATTGATTAAAATACCAAATATTTGATATCTTTTCTAAATAAGGGTTAAAAAAAAGTGATTGATTAGTTTTTGTACATTAAATGATACATTGTTACCATGTCATAGCTATAAAATAAGAAGACTCAAGTGAAATATTTAATAATGGAGTAAATCATTTATCGGCAAAAGCTAACACAGAACTTTCAACTATCCAAAACATTTTGGAGCCAAGGTATCAAATCAGAGATAAATACCATTGAGATATATGAGAATAAGGCTTTAAGCTCACTGATCTTGTTAGATAGAATCCCAGTACTGCCAAGGAATCAAGTTAGTAGAGTTTTGAGCCAATCCACCACAGTTTGTGAGTGAGATTCAAACCCACAAACAACAACAGAATATGGCCTTTAGAACTATACCAATTCCTATTTTTCCATTGGATTCAAAGAAACTACCATCCACATTCCATTATCATCCAATACCCAAAGGTGGAAACCTTTGACTCCGTAGTTTAACCAACTCTGAAGATTCCATAAGTTGGTTTTGCATCTAATTGAAATTGACTATCTAAGTGCTGAGTACCATAAAGAAATTCTAATATCTATCTCCAACACATTCCTTATTGTTGTTTTTATTTTCAAGTGGTAGAATAAAAGCAAACTTACCAGAATTATTTTTTTTATTTTTGCCATGAAAGAATTGAATTTAATGATAAAAGAGATCCTTTAGAGAGCTTGAAGTTGACCACTGGACGGCGCACCGTCTCATACCTGTACTCCAAATTAGCCAAATGTGGTGACATAGTTATAAATGATCAACATCCTCTGGAACAGCCTTGCGAAAGGGACAGCTTTCATCATTATAAAACCTTTTTGGCTTATTGCAAAAAAAAAAAAAAAACCAAATTAAAAAAAAGAAGAAGCTATTGTTATTGAAAATTCAAAAATTTTGAATTTTTCTAATTATATTCAAAACTTTAAAAATAGACAATTATATCCTAATTTGATTTATATATTTGCAATTCTACCTATGGTAAAAATTAAGTAGATTCCTTTTCCCAAAAAAAAAAAAAAAACTATTTTCATTTTTTAAAATGGTTTTTTGGATAATGGAGTGTTGCTCACTAAAAAAATTATTTTTTAAATATGTGATTTTTCATATAAATGGTAACTACAAGTTAATTAACCTAATTTTAACTTCGAAAATAATTGTAACTAAATAAACCCAATTAAGGTACAATTGTCTATAAAGCTTTGGACATAATAATAAAAAGTCCAAAAAGTATACATTTTTTAAAAACATCAGATGAAAAAAAGAGAGTAAAATGAATACATAATCAGATTGTTTAGCAATTATAGCTTGAGGAAAATTCTAGTTGATAAGACTAGAGTGAAGAATTTTAATTTCCATTAAAAATTAAAATTAAATATGTGAACAGTACAAAATTGATCATTTGAAAGCAATAGTAAAGTAATTAATTTCTTGGAGAAAAATATAAATGGTAATACTTCCTATTTCAATATGAAGAATCAATATAACTTGATAAATAGTAATTCAATTGCAATAACGGTTAGCTTACAATTTAGAAGTTTGATTCAATTACAATCTTTGGACTTGGTGAGAATATTATCAGAGGCTTATCTAAGCAATAAACAACTACTAAGTCAATAAAATTGAAAAAAGTAAATAGAAACCATCAATTAGAAATAAATTAGGAATTTCAATAGTGTATAAAAATACAATTGCAATTTACAAATGATGGAACATATGTACTCTTTCAGCAAAGCTAAGTTTTTTTTTTTCCTTTTAATTACTTTAATACCAGCACAATCCTTGATGCTCATCACTCTAGTGCAAACTTCAATGGTGGAATAAGTACTCTAGTGCAATCTCATATCTCTCATGTTTCTATAATATGAGCACAAGCACACAGAGACAATCATAAGTCCATAACAATAAAGCCAAAAAGCATAATGGTACACAAACAGATGAATTGTTCATTGTACTTTTTCCAATCAGCCTAGGTACCAAACATATAAAATTTAAAAAAAAAAATAAGAAAAATAGAAATGATTGCCAGGTTAGTGGGGAGCATATTCTACTCCACACACATTTTGTTCAATCTAACAACCCAAAGAGCAAACTTAATTTTCATTTGAATAGACTAATGAACTTAAACCTGTACAAAAAAGCAATGCTATCGATCATAAAATAGTAACAATTGTCCATACTCACCTCAATGAAATAAAATCAAACTCTTTGCCATTATGAATTTATGTACAAAACTGAAGTTAATCCGATCAACACCATCACGTAAGCCACTCCAAAACTCACATAGAAAACTTCCATGTCCATGAAGCTATTGGTTTCTTCATTATGATCAGTCGAAGTTTTTGAAATTGATGGAGGTGACACTGTTGCACTACAACCTTTGGGAAGTGGCCTTCCACACAGGAAAGAATTGCCTTGATAGCTGCTTTCATCAAATGTTGCAAATTGTGCGACCATTTCTGGTGTCTTACTAGATAAATTGTTATATGACACATTGAAAACAACTAAAAAATTTAATCCGATAAGTTGAGGAGGGATTTTCCCTTGTAAGTTGTTGTTCGAAAGATCTAAGCTCTCAATTTGGCATAAGTTAGAAAATGTTGAAAGGATGCATCCTATCAAGCTGTTATGAGACAAGTTCAACACCTGGATTTGGCTAAGTTCTCCAAATTCAATAGGAATGTGGCCTGTAAAATTGTTGCATGAGAGATCGATTCCAGATAAGTAAGCCAAAATTTCTCCCTGGTATTGATAGATAAAACTCTTCACAGTAAACTCTAAAGGATCCTCCACAGGACTAGAACTAGTTATCAGATTTTTTTGTTCCATGTAAAATAACTACTAGATCTTAGACAATGGAGAATTGGACCAGAAAGATAATTGTAAGAAAGATCGATCAAACTTAATTGATTCAAGTTGCAAAACTAAACTGGGATTTCACCTTCAAACTTATTATGACTGAAGAGAAGATAACTCAAATTAGAACAACTGCCAATCGCGTTAGGAATACTTCCATTCAAATCATTATAGCTAAGATCTAGTAGAAACAACTCTGAGCTTGAACAATTAAAAAATGCATCCTTCAACGACCCTTGTAGCCTATTTCTAGATAAATGAACTTCCAACATTTGTGAAGAGCTAAAATCATACGGCAGAGTTCCTGAAATATTATTGTCCGATAAATCCAAAATTGAAAGAGAAGACATACTCAACCATTTCGTTATTCTGCCAGATATGTTATTATGACTAACATCAAACCAATCTAACAGAAAGTTGTTGGACAAGCTACCCGGGATGCTACCACTGAAACCATTTGTAGACATGCTTAGAAATATTAATCTTGGAAAATATGCTCCGATTTCAGTAGGAATACATCCATGGAGAAAATTATGAGAGATATCTAAGTTGTGACAGATTCATATGAGAATGCGTGGTAATTGAAGAGTCTTTGAAAGAGAAATGTTTTTCAAATGAAGTGTTCCTTATTTAGTGTTGTTATCCAACAACCAGTATGGAAACCCTCCGTTTATGGTAAAGTGCGATAGATCTACCCATTGTAGGTTTTGTTGATAATATAGGAACTTGGGAAATGCTCCACTGCCATATCCATGACCAGACAACAAAAGAATCTCTAATTGAAACTTTGGAGTCCAATTGTAATCTTCTGTCTCAGCATATATATTGTTACCCCAACCATACAAATACTTTAGGCGTGAATGGTTGAAAAATGGACTAAGTGAGATTGGGATTTCAAAGAGATTGTTTAAGAGTGATAGATATTGAAGGGACGTTAAACTCTGAAGGGGAGATCATGAGATGTTTCCACTAAAATGATTAAAAGAGATATCTACTCGTTGAAGGGATGTCAAATTAGCTAGACATTGAGGTAAGCTGCCACTAAAATCATGGAAACTTATATCCAGCTCTTTGAGATATTTCAATTCACACATACCTGAAAATTTCACATTCAATAAAGTATTAACTAGCATGAATGAAACAAAACTTTAAAAAAAAATTGAGAGAAAAATTGTTCAACGTACCTCGATCAGCATATAATGTGCCATTGATTGCACATCCACGCAATGATGGAGTTTTGAGAAAGGTAATCATTCCAATGGCTTGTAGAATATTACCATTGACAATCGAATCTTTCAAGTACAAATGTTCCAAATTCTCAAAATGAGGCAATCTTATAATAAACAATTAAATTTAGATTGGGGATAAAAACTACATATTATTTTCCTTTTCCTTTTTTTTCGTCTTACATGGTAAAGTATATTTTCTGTTTTGATGACTTCAGTTGAGAATTCTTGGCCAAGATAAGTAGAAGAGGATGAAACACATGCCCATGATGCTGCTTAATAAATCATTGAAATATGAAGAATTATGCTACGTTGTAGATTATCAAAAACATGAGAAATTAAAAGAATATAAAGGTTGTAATTAATTACCAGAAGTGGGTAGGGTGTCATTCAGTTCCCTCAAAAACAAAAGCTTTAGAGAAGATAATGCTCCAAGGCCTTTAAAGGAGCTTTCATCTAAAGAAGAACCATCCATGTACAACTCTTCCATGTTGCTCAAATTATTGAAAAGAAGCACGCCAAATTTATCGTCAAAGTAATGCACGTGTAAACAGACATATTGAATTAGCTATAACTAAATGATTAAATTGGCTAAATATTGTCCCTTTGAAATTATTGTATCTTAGATATATTATCTTGAGATGGGGAAGTGCTCCTAAGGATTCTAGCAACATGCTTCTTTTTTTTTTGTGATCATACTATCCAAATAAATGACCCATAAATTTCTTAGACCTCTCATGTCTGCAGGTGAGAATAAAACTTACTATATTAATAAAGTAAGCTTCATTTCTATAATTAATATTTTTAGTAAATGCATAAACATATATAACTTTACAAAAACGAAAGTATAAAAGAGAAAAAGGAAGGTAAGTAATTATTGAAGTTGGTAGTACCTCTTGAACCCACAAATTCGGTGATCTCATTCCCGCTTAAGTGCAGCTCCTCTAGATTGCTCAAACCATCCAATTCTATATATGCAGCAAAATGGTTAAATTAATTAGCTTACTAAGTAATTACTTGACAAAGTGAAACAAAAATGAAGAAATATATCTAATGATCATAATTTTGATAAGGAGAAATAAAGATCATGAATGAAAAACATATCCAGCCTTTTAGATCAAATGATCTTTTGAGCGGATTGTCTCCTATGAGTAGAGTTTTGAGAGATGAAAGCTCATTGAGATATTGTAGAATGTTATTATTAAAGCGATTAGAAGTCAGATCAAGGTACTCCAAATTGCTCATCTTTAGTATTTTTTCACCGCCTAGATATGTATAATATATAGAATCTCTTACCCATCCATATTTAAGAATTAAAAAAAAAAGAAAAAAAAAATTGAAAGAGCAATTCATACCTTGCAAAGATTTAAAGCCTTCAATTTCATTGTCACTCATACATAACTCCCTCAAACTCATTAGATTATTCAAATCTACACCCATCATAAGTCAATGTATACACTTGTAAATATAAAATCATTTTGGTTCTCCAAAAAAAAAAAAAAAAAAAGAAGAGAGAAATAAAAGATATCACCTTGAATATTAATAGTTCCATTAAGTTTATTGTCATTAAGATATAAATATCTTAAAAATAAAAGACTAGCAAAAGATGATATGATACTGTTGTTGAATTTGAGTAAAGAGTTGTGATTAATAAACAATGGAAACTAAAGCACATTTTTATAGAAATGTAGCTTTGGATTATAATAATTATAACGATGAAATAGAGGGAGATCTTCATTCTTAATGCATCCAACAATTGTGTTTCCCTATAAGGAAAGATAGTTAAGCTGTTGGAAGAAACGAAACAAAAATTCATTTAGGTACCAATAATAATAATCTTTATAGTTGAATATTATAGATTTCTCATTTTCAGTATTATTAATGCTATCATTTAATCAAATATCTGCTTTTTTTTTTTTTTTTCATTCGATATGAAGTACTCTATAAATTTGAATTTGGTATTCTTAATGCAAGTGCAGATTAAATTATAAACATATATATCACTTACAAAAGTAATAATTTTCCTTTTCATTTGAATTACTATTTTAAAAAGCTGCCCTTAATTAGTCGAATATTGTTCATTCCAGTTTTAACCTCTAAGACAGCAAGAAGAAGAAGAAGTGTAAACTAATTAAATGATTACTGAAATTGATATAACTGGTAGTCTTGAGCTCACAAATTTGATGATCTCATTTCTACTCAAGTCCTACTCCTCTAGGTTGCTTATATATATATATATATATATATATATATATATATATATATATATATATATATATATATAAAATCTATCAATATGAAATAAATAATT
>CATIWR010158705.1:0-10313 GCA_949677035.1 Omphalea diandra | reverse complement strand
ATAATCAAAACTCTTTTTTGAACAAAACCCGCATTTTTTATCACCTGATTTCCCACTAATCTCCCATAAAAACTGAATTAAAACTTTACCCTGCCAACCAAATTGCAACAACCTCAAACCCAAACCAAACATGAAAAACAGCCCAAAAACATTAAAAACAGGAGAGAAACAACCAAGCACCAAGAACCCACCTTTCAATTCAGTAGTTCTAGCTAGAAACTTCAAAAAAGAAGCAAAATCCATCAATAACAACCCCAAAAAGAGCTGAAGAATTCTCTGGTGCAACTCAATAGCAGAGCAAACAACCAACAAACAAAAACGACCCAGACACTGCATATGAGTTCTCCTTCTGCTCCACTAAAGTTCAGTTCTTTACCCACTTAAATGCTTAAAAAAACCGCGCGTCATCATAAAAGAATTTTTCATGAAGACTTGGGAGTACAAACAATAGAAGAAAGTTAATGCCCTACTATATTGAAGAGTCTAAAGATGGAATTGCATAGATGAAAAGAAGTTTTGGGCAAGTCACCTTCCATGTATAAACGTCGATGAGAGAAACAATAGAAGAAAGTTAATGCCCTACTATATGTGTGTGTGTGTGTGTGTGTCTAAAATTAGTAAATCTTGTTGGCAAATACATGTTCATGACGATACAGTGCATATATATCAAATTAAAATGCTCACAAGTGGCAACCAGAAATTCATATTATGGACAAAGTAAAAATAATTAAACTAGACTTAGTTGTAAAAGTATATGATAACTTCCATTCAACTACATTTCAAAATGTACTTACTCCTCCATGTTAGTTGATAAAGTTTTGAATTCAAATACTTTTAAAGTTTGCATTTTTGCCATAAATGCTGTTGCAAACATTTTAATTTGCACGGAGTAATAAAAAATTGTAACAAGAGTAATTTCATCGAAATCTTCAGTTTCCTCACTTTTTTTAGAAAAATGGGAATTAATAAATTGTTTCTTATTCATAATTCTAATGGCCAGTGCAATCTCTTTAACTTCTACAGCCAATTTTTTAATTTCTTCATCATTTGTATCAGAATTCCATCTTCCTATTTATGGGAATTTTTTTTTTACTCGAAAGAGTGATAGTTACAAAAGTGTTTTTACCCTTTTTCACTTCGTTAAATTCAACTTCATCTTCTAAGGGAGTTGAGTCTATTATAGTATGCACATCCAAATTAAAAAAGATTTGGCAAAATTTTCTGTTGTAATATCCCTTCCAACAATCAATGTCATCTTCTTATACATTGTCTTAGTTCTTTTATTCAAATATTTTCATGATTATGAAGTGCTTGTACCAGACATATGAGTGGAAATAAATTTAAAATACCTTACCATTACTTCTTCATCATAAACACCCTTTTTAGTACTAATCATTTGTATAAAATCATCTCATCCAAATCCACTTTTGACACGAATGATTGTTATAGTTGTCCATTTCTTTTTCACTATCTCAAGATGATTTTTAGTGCACTCAGGAAGGTAATCAACTTAATTTTTCACCCCTTTTTTTTGCAAATACAAAGATTCTCACTTGAATGTCGACGATGGTTTATTTTCTGTCAAAGCTTCTTCAGCCAAAATCATAAGTAGTACATGAGGCATTGGCTTAGATAACCTAAATTATTTAATCTTGCCTTTTTCATTCTTTATTTTGGCTATTTAAGAAACATTGCAACATACATAAATAAAGATGATAAATTAAAAAACTAAACATATAAAAGAAATCTAAATAAATAAACAAATATCATTTCTATTATCCAATTCAATTCAACATAAAAACAACAATCAAATATGTACAAACACAATAAACAGAACTAACAGCTTTTAGTGAATTCAAAAACAACACAATCATTAAAAAGGAACAAAGTGATAAGAATTCAATAAGTAGAAAACATTATATAACACTTTTCTAATTTTATTATTATTAATGCATTCATTCTACATGGTAAATGCTATCATATCTTATTTTTTAATCTATTTTCTATTTTCTACTCTCTCTCTTTTTCTTTTTTTTTTTGACTTAGGTTATATCATGACTTAAGAGCTATTTGATAACCAAATTCAGCACTTACAATTAAAATTTTAAGTGCTTATTCTTTTAAACTTGTTTGATAAGTTTATTTATCTATTATTTAAAAAGTTTAGTTCAGTTAGAATTTTTTAAAAATAATCAGTCGAAATTTTTAATTTAAAATTGTCACATAACATGCTCAACCAATAGATACTAAAATATTTTTATCAATATGATCTATATACCTTTAAAATTAACAAACTCTCATTTAAAAACAAACTCTACCTAATATATATTCAATAATTATAATTATGAGACAAATTAATTATATTCAGCATATAATTTTCAGTTCATACCAAACAACTATATAATTAAGAACTTTCAGCATTTAAATCATTCAATATTTGAAATTCAGCTCTTAAATTTTCAGTACTTAATTTTTAGTTTTATCAAATATCACCTTAGTTAGAATATTCTCATTGGTTGCTTCATCCATAATAAAATCCTAAGGATCAACTTTCATTATATGGTTATAAAGAACACAACTTGCCAAACTATTATCCATTTGTGTAGCATATGACCATTATAGTTTTGAATCTATTCCATGAAAATATTTCTTCAAAATCCCAAATCCCCTCTTAGGACTATCTTTCAATAAAGAATGACATAAGTTCAATAATTCTTTTCCATTTTCAAGTGGATGGTCAATAAATTCTTTCAAGCGGTAACTAAAACCACATCGATAAATACTTTCAGGTGGTAACAAGCACCACGATATGAACATATTACAAATTCAACCAAGATAATATTGAAAAAGTTAGAAAAGTGTATTTCATTATGAATATCATCACTAGCATCACCAAGATAATATTTTTCTACAAATTTAAAATAATAGGTATTACTACATTAGTATATACAAACAGATATATGCATATGTATAAATACAATCCTTAAATTCTATAAGTTTTATATGTAATACCTTTAAAAAATTTGAAGTTCTCTAGGTCATGATGACTCATCATTTAAGACACGAAAATTATATGCACTTCCTTCTTAACCAATTAAAACATAAGTGAATTTTAAATCTAAAGAAATAGAGCCAAGATGTGGTACTCCTTGCAGCCGTGATACTTTCTTTGAACTTCAATAATAACACTTGCTTGTACATGAGTTTCATTTATTGTTGTAGCTAATTTAATAATTAATAGATATATAAGAAAAAATACTATTTATTATTTAAGTAGAAACATATAAAAAATTATTTGTAGCAATTATTACCTTAAAATAAAAATAAAACCTTGGATTATTTAATATTTTTGAAAGAGTGAAATTTTAAGATCTCTAATAAGATGTTTGTATAATTTTAGAATTGATTTTAGTACAATTCTAAATGATAATGAACATTTTCAACCAACCTATAGAAGGATGCAATAATAAAATGAAATCTTGCATTATGCCCTATGATTTATAGAAAAATCATCACTTGTTCTCTAATAGACATATTTGAGGTTGGTTGTAAAAGACCATTCTATATTAGGCTCTTGATGTGCTTGACAAATTTGCTAGGAGGATTTAGTATGTACATAGATAATTCCTTAATTACTTAGCTAATTGGCTAATTAGTTACTTTGATTTGTTAGTTAGTTAGCTAAGTTAAGAGATCATCATTCGCTTGTGTATATATGGATTTTGACAGGTATAGCTCCCAGAGCATCACCAGTACCATACTCAGGGTGAGTTTGATTTTTTTCTTTTTTTTAAAAAAATTAATACAAAATTTTTTTCATTTAATATTTATTTTTATATTGTATTGGTCCAATTTTTATATTTATTTGATTCACTTTCTATATTTGCAAAAAATTTTTAAGATAGTCAAATGCAATTTTGATAATAACAGGGACCACATTAGATCATGTTTTGCTTCAATTTTTTAAATATAAATTTTTTCATTATTTATTCATTTTTAGAAATCTTTAATTTATTTTTCATATCTATTCAATCAAGTTCTGTACTTAGTAATTCATTTTCGAATAATCAAATACCACCATAATAGTAAGTTATTAATAGTGGTGGTACTCCCTTGATTCCATTTTATTTGACATTTTAAGGTATGTACAAGAATTAAAATGCTATTAAATCTCTTTAATTTGTAGAATAAAATTCACTCACCTCACTACATTCGCTCTAAAAGAAGGTAGAGTGATTCAAAAGTCTTTAATGAAAAAAAAAAAGGTAAAAATGGAAGAATGTATATAAATATACATGAATTCTCTAAAACCTTAAGTAAAATGAAATAAGATAAAAGCTCTAAAATGTCAAGTAAAATAGAATGGAGCAAGCATTAAACTATTTAGCTAAAAATTTTCATATAAAGAATTTATAATGTATTTAATTAGATTCTATATCTCGACTAAAAAAAAAGACCTTTAAGCTATGTTAATGGTGCCATACCAATCATGTTCATATATGCTAATAGCCGCACATTATTGACTAAGTCATCATAGTATAAATACCTTAGTTTTTAAGCTTTCTGGTTAAGCTTCTTGAGATGGAACATTTCACTTAGGCAACAGATTGTATCCTCAATAACTTCCAATCCTTTTTATCCATCATTTTGCAGTAAAAAGAAGCAGCAACCAAGTTTTTTTTAAAACCATGGCTTCCTCTTCCTGTTTCTCTGCTTCTTTACCTGCCCAAGAATGGAAGTATGAACTTTTCTTGAGTTTTAGAGGTGAAGAAACGAGGGAGAATATTACCAGTCATTTACATGCTGCCTTATGTTGCAAATCCATCATTACCACAAGCTTCAAAGAGGAGATGAAATCACGCCAGCAATAATGCAATAATGGAAGCGGTCGAGAAGTCCCAAATGACAATTATTGTTTTCCCAACAGACTACACATCTTCCACTTTCTGCTTAGATGAGGTTGCTAAGATTATTGAATGCCATAAAGCCTATGGACAGATTGTTATACCTATATTCTACCATGTTTATCCTTCAGATATAGAGAGTCAAACTGGGTCTTTTCTGAAATCTTTGGCTATGCAATTAGAACATCAAGTTTGATAGATTGTAGAGGTGGAAGGCCGCCTTGACGAAAACAGCCAGTATGTCTGGATGGGGCTCCAAGTTTACCAGGTACATAAATTCAAACATGCCCCTCCATCATTTAGAAAATACAATTATCTTTTTGTTAATCAAACTTTAATTGGGATCGAACTGATAACCAATTCGAGTATCACTAAATCCAATTACAATTATTTTTCTTTCTTTTTGCTTTGGTATTTGTCATTAATAGGTGCTTGACTTGTTCTTAAATTATTCAGGCCAGAGTCAAAATTTATTGAAAAAATTGTTCAAGATATTTTAGAAAGGCTGAAACATGCACGTTCAAGCGATTTAGAGGGCCTTGTTGCAATCAATTCACGTATGGAAGAAATCAAAGAACTATTATCCAAGGAGTCACTAGATGCTCGCATTCTCGGTATGTGGGGAATGGGTGGCATTGGTAAAACCACTCTTGCTTGATCTGTTTCAACCAGATTGGATATCAATTTGAAGGAGGCTGCTTTCTTGAGAATGTGAGGGAAAATTTTCATGGAGTCACGAATTTAAATGAAGGACCTTCTCTTTCAAACATTTGGGGCAAGAGATATCAGCAATATCCAATACACTTCTTTACTTAACAGAGTGCTGAAGAAAAAGGTTTTAGTTGTTGTCGATGATGTGGATAATTCGCAATAACTAGATGGTTGAAAAGCATCGTTGGTTTGGTTCTAGAAGCAGAATTATTGTCACAAGCAAAGATAAGCAACTACTTTCAGCAATTGCTGATGATATTTATCTAGTTGAGAAAATAGGTTAGAATTATTCTTTGCAATTTTTTAGTCAAAATGCGTTCAAGGAAACATCTCTAGCAGGAGATTATTTGGATCTATCCAATTCATTCATAGCATACACCAAAGGAGTTCCTTTGGCACTAAAATTCTGGGTTCCTTTTTATTTGGCAAGAATGAAAGTGAATGGAAAAGCACATTAGATAAACTGAAAAAAGATCTTAACAAAGATATTCAAAATGTACTAAGAATTAGCTATGACAGTCTCGATGAGGAAAAGAACGAAATATTTCTTCATGTTGCATGTTTTTTTAGAAGTAAGCATATTGATGAAGTGACATAAAAACTACGAGATTGTTGGGGCTTGTCAGTGGACATTGGATTACGTGTTCTTGTAGATAAAAGTCACATTTCGATTAGATTTGATATGATAGAAATACATGATTTGTTGCAAGAAATGGGTAAGGAAATAGTCCACCGATAATCTAGAGAACCAGGCAAACGGAGCAGATTGTGGAATCTTGAAGTTATCATTCGAGTACTTGGAAAAAATATAGTAAGATATAAATACATTAGCTTGTATTTAATATAATGAGTTTAGTTTAGTTGACACTGTTAATTCAATAAATTCTTCTAGTGTCACTCTTTTAGTGTTGGTAGGGTGATTTCTCTTGAAGAATTTATAGCATATTTATTCGATCTAATTATGATGTCTTTATTTTTAGGGAACTGAAGCTATTGAAGCCATAGTCCTTGACATGTGTGAAATAGATGAGATTGACTGGTAAATAGTGGTAACTTGGGGCTTTCACAATGCCTTGAATCTTTTCCAAATGATCTACGGTATCTATACTGGAAATATTAACCATCTGAAACTTTGCCAACCATTTTATGCCCAGTGGACCATGTTCAGCTTCATTTGCCCTTCAGCAAATTAATAACACTACCAAGTAGGGCCATGGTATGATTCATATAATCAAATTTCATATTGTATATAGTATGTAATTCAGATGTTATTGCATTCTTTCTTCTCAGTATTAGCAATTTCCTTTTTCTCTTCAGGATCTTAAAAAGTTGAAAAAGATTGACCTCAGTCATTCCAAACACCTTACAGAAGTTCCAAATCTATCAGGTGCCATGAATCTCACCCACATAAATCTACGTGGGTGCTGAAGGATTAAGAGTTTTGCAAGTACCGTTAATCTGAACTCTCTTAACACTCTTGACCTCTTATACAGCTTTAAACTTGAGATATTTCCAGAGGTTTCAGGTAACATAAGATACTTGGATTTAACTCGTACAACAAGAAGACACGTGCCTTCCTCATCAATTGAGCCCCTTCACGTTCTAGAGTCATTTCGAATGACACATTGCAGAAAGCTGGAGAGTCTCCCAAGCAGCATCTATAGGTTGAAATCGCTCAGATGTTTCGAATTATCTGGATGCTCACATCTAAAGAATTTCCCTGATATCTCTGAGAGCATGGATAAGTTGGTGAAATTTTACATAGATGGTACAGCCATTGACGGGCTACCATCATCTATTGAGAATCTAAAACAGCTAAGGAGGCTAAAATTGGGAAATTGTCGGAATCTTGCTCATCTTCCATAAAGCTTATGTACTTTGAAAAATCTCGATCTCCTTGATCTCTCCAACTGCCAAAAACTTGAAAAGCCACTAAAAAATTTTAAGAGTTTATTGTGAGTTGAATGCAAGTAGATGTCACCTATGGTTTATCCTACTTATTGGTGTTAGATGTGAGTGGTAGCAAAATTGAGATGTTAGATGTGAGTGGTAGCAAAATTGAGATGCTGCCTGCAAGCATCAAATGACTCTCTGAACTGGAGATACTCGACATAAGTTTTTGCAACAGGCTTCAGTCATTGCCCGTAGATTTTTCGCTGTCTCTGAAACAAATAAGAGCGCATAACTGCACAACATTGGCAGCCATATCTGGCTTTAAACGTCACAGTTAGTTGGAATACGTTGATCTGCCAAAGTATCATATTAAGAGACTCGAATTTATCAATTGCTTCAAATTGGGTACAAGCTTGTGGAGTGAGTTAGTGGACGCGATCCACCATTCAGCAAAGCTTTAGAACTTGTCCGTGGTGAGAGATTGCAAGTCCGAGGTGAATATAGTGACATATTTCTTGCTTTTAGATTTGATCACTTATATATTAGTAAATTGCCCTTTATGTCATGTGGAGCTTGGATTATGGTGTCACAATAAAGAAAAAATAATTTAATTTTGCTAGTTTTAACTATAAATTCTGATTTCACCCCTGATTATTATTAGTTGTTGTTGGTTGTAGAGATTTGGTATGGGCATATGCTATCCAGGGAGTGAAATTCTGAAGTGGTTCACATATAAAAATATAGGAAATTCAATTGAAATCTCATTTCCTATGCATTCTAATAAATGTAGGTTTCTGGGGTTCGCCCTTTACTTTGTTCTTGCTTGCTCTGAAAGTCATCAAATCCGTTGTGTAAATATTAGTTGTAACTATGGTGGAAGTTTCTATGATTGGTACTTATCAAGGAAACCCACACCTACTATCTCAGAGCACGTAGCTCTATTTTATGATACAGATTTCTTTGTTAGTTGTAACAGTGGCCGCAAGTTTGAGACATTTGAATTATGCCCCGGCTCCTTCAAAGGTGCTCATTGGAAGGTCATAAAGTGGGGAATGCATCCAATGTATGACTGTGATGAGGAGGAGTGTTGTAATTGATTGCAGCAAGAAAACATAAAGAGCATGAGTAGGAACCACGCAGAAGAAGAGGAAGGAGACGCTGCTCAAAACAACAAAAACAGAGTGGATGGTACTATGACGAAAATGAAAATGAACTACTCAGTGGAAGTTCTCATAACTATATCTGAAGGGAAGAAGATGTGGAACATGCTCTAAAAGATTGAAACTCGACAACAACATCTGGGTGAGAAGTAATATCAGTTCTACTCCAAATGCACTTCTGGGTGATTTGTTGCATTGGTTATGGATTTATGATTCAAATTCTATTTTGGTCATAAAAGTATGACTTTGTACAATCAAATCACTTATTATTATTATTATTAATTCTAGTCAATAAGAAATTTCAGATGATTGAAATGTTGACATGCCAAATAGAGCAAATTACTTTTTTTCTTTTTCAGTTTGTCCAACTGAAAACCTTGCAAAATCATATATCACCATATTTTTGTTGTTTGAGAAGTTTTTTTTTCAAAAAAATTTTTCAATAAAGAAAATTCTCTATAAACATTTATATTGAACACATATTTATTGTGATATCCCGAGTGGAGTCAAGATATCAACTTGACTGCTTAAGATATCTTGAAGTTTTAATTGAGTGTTTAAAATTAGTTTGAAAATTCCACATCAATAATTAATAAAAAAAAAGTAAACAACATATATATCCAATTACTAAAATAACTACTTCCTTTGTTCCAAATTAGATGTTGTTTTAAAGAGAAATTCTTGTTCCATAATACTTCATCCGATCCAAATTAGATGTCATTTTAAAGAAAAATTTATGTTCCATAATACTTGACGTTTTACAATTATCAATGAACATTAATTAATTTTTTTCAACTCTATCATTTCTCTCTTTCATAATAATTGTTTCTTTTTAGAGTGCACAATAATTTATGAAAATAATTAATTGAGGGTAACATATTCTTTTTATATGTAATAACATCTATTAAATACAATCCTTAATATATTTGCAAAAACCTTAAACGACATCTATTAAAGAACAGAGGGAGTACTTGACGTTTTGCAATTTTCCATAAACATTAATTAATTTTTTCCAATTCTACAATTTCTCTCTTTTATACTAATTGCTTCTTTGTAGAGTGCATAATAATTTATGAAACTAATTAATTAAAGGTAACATAGTCTTTTATTTGTGTAATATTAAAATAATTAATTAAAGGTAATATAGTTTTTTACTTATATAATAACACCTATTAAATGCAATCCTTAATATAGGTACAAAAACCTTAAACAATATCTATTAAGGAATAGAGAAAGTATTGTTTAACTGTGTGATTTGGTCACATTAGTGAACTACAATATCCTTGATTCTGCCCAAACATCCAAGTCCAAAGCATTAGCCAACTGCAATATCCAGGGATTGTTATACCGTGCCTACTATCCATGATACTTCAAGGTATGGATGTGCATAAATACGTGTGGATAATAAACACATGCCTCTCATGCGATATTTAAAAATGAACACATATCAGTTTTTTTTCTTTCTTCTTCTTTCTTTTGACATTTTATTCTAATTTTCTCTTTATTATTTTAACTACAATAAATTGATCCAATATTTAGAAACTAGGATACAAATTTACTATTATTACTTACTTTGAATTAAAAATTTTTTAAAAAGTTTTATTTATATAAAATTAAATAAGTTATATTTTTATTCCTAAAAAAG
>CATIWR010158670.1:0-28393 GCA_949677035.1 Omphalea diandra | reverse complement strand
AGAGAGAGAGAGAGAGAGAGAGAGAGAGAGAGAGAGAAATTTGGTGTGTATTAAATTTTAAAATTTTAGAAAATAAAGAACAAAAAGTGAAAGAAATCAACCATAATAAAAAAATATCAGTTCAAAAAATATAAATATATTAAATCATAATTTTGAAAATTTTTAACAGGTTAGTTTTTAATCCCTTTATTTTTGCCAAAAAAAAGTAAAATATTATATTCAAAAGATCCTTTTAATTTTTAATTTGATGTTTTAATGGATAATTTTGGATTTTATTGGTTTTAATTTATTTTTTATTTTTGAGATACTTTTAGATTTTTATCTACTACTAATATTTTATTTTTATTTTTTATTAACCAATATAAGTTAGGGTTTCTTGTATAGTAAATACAATTTTAAAAGTTTTGATCATTTTTAAAGATACTTACTAACAGAAAAAATGTTTTTTTAAAAAAAGGACAAAGAAACTAAACTATTAATATATCCAAAATATTAGGAATCGTTCAATTCAATTTTCAAATATGCACTCATAAAGGTGCTTAGGGACTAACTTGTTTTTTCCCCTAACAATGATAAGAAAGGATAATTTTAACAAATGCAGGAACATAAAAAGTTCACAATTATTGACGAAAGCCAAAATGGGAAAAGGGAATATCATTATTCCCAGTCATAATCAAACTGAAAAACATTCCTCTAACTTTTTCATCTGTTTTTTTATCAACCTTCTACGACTAAACATAGGCCAAAGCAAATGGCCAATGTTTGGGCTGTTTCCATAAATCAAACTTCCAACGCATGAGCTGGGTCAAAGTTCTCCAATTACAATCCTTCATTAATCCAACCATTTTTACCTTTTTTATATCCAAAATATTTAACAAGATTAATTTTTTTTTATTAAGATAATGTAAACATTAAGCTATATAATTCCTACAAACATTTTCTATAACTAATATTTTATTTTTATAAAAGTGTGTTAATCTATATAGCTCATACATATGCTTTCTATAATTGATGTGAAATTTTAAAAATCATTTCACTCTCTGATTTCCATGAATGGAACACACACACACAAATATATGAATAGACAAGTTAAAAGGATCCATCAATAAATAATCTTTTTATTACAATTATTTCACATATACATATTAATTTATAACTATCTATTGGTTTTATTTTTTTATAAAATATTTAATATTATTTATTTAATTAATTATTAGAAATTACTTAGTTTAAATTTTAAAAAAAAATTATTTAGTTTAAATTTTAAAAAAAAATTCTTAAAATTGTATCACATAAATATTGAAGGTATGAATTACTTTTATTATTATGAATTACTTCTATTATTATAATTATCTCCATATATAATTATAAATTTAAAATTTTTATTTCATTATTTTATTTAACTAATAATAAATTTTTTAAATAATAATTAATTATTATTTTAATCATTTAATAAAAATAAATATTAAATTTATTTTAAAATTTATTATTTTGCGAGTAGTTTGAATAATAAATTAGCCAATCAGAATCTATCGGTGTTTGCCAGCATGTTTAAAATGGAATTTGATTTGAATTTTGAAGTTTTTTAGAAACATGAAGTGTCCACAAAGTAAAAGAAAAATGAAGTGGAATCGGCTCCCTTCTGAATCAATCTCCACCAACAAAACAAAACAAGAAGGAACACGTGGAGAATGATGGTTCAATAATCAAGTTATCCTAAAAGTACAGGATGAAAAAATCACACTTGAGTTCCTCCTAAAACTCCCGCCAAATTCATGTCGCAAAAAAAACTAATTTTTAATGTTAGACTAAATTGATCAAACTTATGTCAAAACTTATTTTTTATTTTAATAATATAGATTGAAATGTTATAATATCTATTTTAAGTGTTGGCTTGTAGATATTAAATTAAAAATTCATTGAAAGTTGAATATAAGTGAAAATCTCCAAATCTCAAAACTGACCTTAAAATCGCGATCGCTATGAACTAAAATAAAGTTATCAAACTTCTCAGTTTGTTTTGTGGTGGGAGTTGCGACTGGCTTCGTGACCATGACTTTCAAAGGCTTCAAAAAATCTTCTAATAGTCACTTGGGAATCCAACATATGAGTGTCACATGTCCAAGGAGACATTAGAATATTTGAAATTTGCAACCGCAAATATTAGGACTTACCCTCAAGATGAAACATAATCCTCTAATTTGACTCGCAGTGGAAATAGCGCTTCCTCATTCCAATGTTATTTCAAATAACCACTGCAATCATAGAATCACGACTATGATAAGCGTGATCCATTCCAACGAGTAGTTTCTTGAAGGACTAATGCTTAAGTGATGGGCGTCACTAGCTGTTAGACAAATTTGAAGATTGCGACTGAGAAAGGGCTAAATTTATAGTAATTTGTCAAATGCAACGATGAATTGACTTTGACAAACATTAAATACAGGATTTGCCATCTTTGTTTTGAAGATTTGCATATAGTTCAATTTATAACGATTCTTTGGTGGTTGAAACTTATAAATATCCCGCCAAATGGCTTTGAATGCAAAAGGACAACCACTTATTGTGTCCAAATTCTTGCATTTTCAATTCTTATTATTCTTGTTGAAAGTTAGGTGTTTGCCTTTAATACTTTAAGTTTGGATTTTTGAGTGAGAATAAGTGAAAAAAAACTCTTGTATAAAGTTATGTGTGAATTTTAAACACAATTATAATTAGGGTTCGGTGTGAGTTTGTAAAACACTATTGAGAGTTAGTGAAATACCCAATTAAGAAATTAGGGAATGGACGTAAAGTTTATTAACACCCGAACTACTATAAATTGCTTATGTTGATTTTTCACCTCCTCATTCTAATCTTTGAATTGCTTAACTCGCACCAAATTTTCAAATTTATCACCAATTCAACCCTTTCTTTGTACACAAAGGCCAACAAGTGGTATCAGAGCTCAAGTTTAAAAACTTGTCTTAATTGATTGAGTAAAGATCATGTCACAAGAAGGAATCTACACTCACCTTAAGCCATTCTTTGATGGATCTAATTATGCACGTTAAAAATATAGAATGAAGATTTATCTTGCCAGTTATATGGTAGATCTTTGGGATGTAATAACAAAAGAATAGAAGCCACCTGCTAGAATAATGGATGGAAGTAAAGAGTTGCTCCCTAGAGAAGAATGGGTTAAGGCCCATACAAAGGCAAATGCAAAGAAAATAAGGGCAATGACAATCATCTTGAGCACTCTCTCAAAAGAGGAATGTGAAAGAGTCCAATATTGTCACACCACTCATGGCATATGAACGGCCTTGGAGAATTACCATGAAGGCACAATGCAAGTCAAGTTAAGTAGATTGGGCATGTATATGACAGAGTATGAACTTTTCATGATGAAGGAGAATGAAAGCGCCACCGATATGACCAATCATGAGATAAACACCAAAATTCTTAAAATGCTTCCTTGAGAAAAGTTTGGGGCTAAGGTATATAGTATTAATGAGTCTAATAAAGACATTGGCATAGTTATAACTAATGTCCTTATTAGCAACCTACTTACTCATGAGATGGTCATTAAGAAGGATGAGGAAATGAAGATGACGAGAGGACAAAGAGACAAAAGAGAGAAGAAGACTCTCACTCTCAAGTCCTCTAATAAAGATAAGGAAGTTGAGGCAAACTATAGTGAGGGTGACAAAAGTGAAAAAGAAGGAGAAAAGTTATGCATTCAAAGAGGTCTAAGGAGCTCATAAGAAGAAGGAAAGAAAGAAAAAACCTCAAGAACACATCAATCAACTTCAAAGAGAAGAAGAATGATGTGACGTGCGTTAAATGTAGGAAGTAAGGTCATATCAAGTCTGATTGTCCCATACTTAAAAAGAAGAAGAACAAGAACAAGAAGTGGGATAAATAGAAGAAAAGGGGCTTCAAGGCAAGTTGAGATAATGACTTTAGTGAAAAAGAGAAAGATAATGAGGTTGCAAACTTTTGCTTTATGGCTTAAGAGGATTCCTCCAATGAGGTAAGTACTTCTTTTCAATCTTGTGGTGATATTGATTCTTATGAGGATGAAGATGATGAGCTACTTGAAGCCTTGTCCTTCAGATGTGATAAATATAAACCCAAAATGAAGGTATGCAAGAAAAAATGTTCTAAACTTAAGGAAGATTTTAAAAGTTTAAATGATCTTATTTGTAGCTTAATAACCACTAATGATGAACTCAAGAAATATTTAGAACAACTTTCTCAAACTCCATTCTCACTTGATTCTTTGAGAAAAAAAAATGATTCTTTTAAAAATAAGGTCATCGAGTTAAGAATTTTTATTTTAAAATTTCATAAAGAAAAGGAAGCTTTGGATACACTTATTGTATCTCAAAGACCACTTGTGAGACATGGTCTTGGCTTCAATAGAGCTTCCACATCCACATCTTCTATCCCTACTTTCATTAAAGCTTCCATACCTCAAACTTCTACTATAAAGGTGGTTGGAAAGAAGAGTTCTCCAAGCACTAAGCCTCAAAGAGCTAATAACACTTTCACGTATCAAAAGAGGCATGTATTAAAACACACACCTTCTACTCGTCACCACACATGTTCTTGCAAGCATGCACATGATCATGGTATGAAAAGGGCCCCCACTCAACCTAAGGTAGTGTAAAGGAGAATGACTTACAAGTCTAAACTTTAATGCCAATATTGTATGAAATTTAGCCATAGTAATGTGTTTTTCTATATTAGAAAAGCTCACCTCAAACTTAAGGATCTTTCTAAGCCTAACCCCTTAGGACCCAAGTATGCTTGGGTACCTAAACAAAGATGAATTTGTACTATTTTATATGAATGCTTTGAGGCCCCCAAGGAAGATAATGATTGGCATATGGATAGTGGTTGCTCAAAGCAGGTGATTGGAAACAAGAATCTATTCACATCAATTAAAGAAAATAATGGCGATAATCCAAAATTTAGAAATAATGCTAAGGGTAAGGTGGTTGACATTAGTGTGATTAGTAACAAAGGTTGCCTCCTTAGTAATAATGTCCTTTTGGTTTATGGTTTGAAACATAACCTATTAAGTGTAAGTTAATTATGTGATAATAGTAATAAAGTTACCTTTGACTCTAGAGAATGTTTTTATCACTACTTTGGTAGATGAGAATATAGCCTTTTAAGGGTGAAAGGTAAGACAATACATACATAATTGACTTAAATAATTTAGCTAACCGATCTTCTAAGTGTCTTATGTCAATTAGTAATAAAGTGTGGCTTTGGCATAGAAGACATAGACATACAAGCATGGAGCCCTTATAAAGTTTATCCAAAAAATGGCTTATGGAAGGTCTTCCTAAGCTAAAGTCCATCAAAGACAAGACATGTGAACCTTCTCAAATGGCGAAGCAATACCAACATCCATTAAGGAAAAAAAAAAATTTAGTAAGTACATCAAGACCTCTTCAACTTGTTCACATGGACTTGGTTGGACCAACTAGCAATGTTAGTCTTAGTGGTAAACATTATCCATTTGTTCTAGTTGATGACTACTCTAAGTTCACTTGGGTTAGTTTATTGGCTCATAAGAGTGATGTTTTTTATGCTTTCAAAAGCTTTGCAAAATGCATTTAAAATGAAAAGGGTTACTTCATTTCTTCTATTAGATGTGACCATAGAAAGAAATTTCAAAATGTACATTTTGAAAATTATTGTATAGAGATGGGATTTCACACAATTTTTTGACTCTTAGAACACCATAACAAAATGGTGTTGTAAAAAGAAAGAATACAACATTAGTTGAGATGGCTAGAACTATGCTCATTGAATACTCTCTTCTAAACTACTTTTAGGTCGAAGCTATCAATACCTCTTGTTATGTTGCAAATAAAGTTTTTAAAGGACTTATTCTAAATAAAACTTCTTATGAGCTATGGAATGGAATAAAGTCTAAGCTTTTATACCTTAGAATCTTTGGATGCAAATGCTACATCTTGAATAACAAGGACAACATTAGAAAATTTACCTGAAAAACTGATGATGGCATATTTTTGGGCTATTCCAGCACTAGCAAGGCTTACAGGATCTTTAATAAAATGTCTATGATGGTTGAAGAGTCCGTGAATGTTGTGTTTGATGAGTCTAGTAATCTAAATCTTATGAAAGGTTCTCTTGTTGATGTTCTTATAGTTGACTTTGAGAAGTTAGAACTCAACTATACTCCAAAAGAAAGTATGATTGATATTAAAGAACAAGAGCCACCTTAAGAGCTAAAACAAGTTCAACACTAACAAGAGGAGGACTAAACTCAAGGACTACACAAGAATTAGAGGTACTCCAAGAATCATCCTAAGGAACTTATCATTGATAATCCTCCAAGGTTGTCAGTACTAAAACTCAACTTAATGCTTTAGATAATAATCTTGCATTTGTTTTTCAATTAGAGATAAAGTCAATTAAAGAGGCTCTTGATGATGAAAGTTGGGTGATAGTTGTGCAAGAGGAAGTCAACCAATTTGAGAGAAATAAGGTTTGGAAACTTGTTCTTAGGCCAAAGGTCACCCAATTATTAGTTGCAAATGGGTCTTTAGGAATAAGTTAGATGATCAAGGTTTCATCATTAGGAATAGGGCTAGATCGGTTGCCCTTAAGAGCAAGGCATAGACTATGGTAAAACCTTTGCTCGATTACAAGATTAAAAGCTATTATAATTCTTTTAGCATATGTTTGCCACATGAATTTTAAGCATTTTTAAATGGATGTTAAAACCACATTTTTTTTTAAATGGTTTTATTGAGGAGGAAGTCTATGTAGAACAACCTCTCCATTTTGAATCTCATGATTTACGAAATCGTGTTCTTAACACTAACTAAGGCCTTGTATGGTTTAAAACAAGCTCTTAAAGCTTGGTATGAAAGGCTTAATTCTTTTCTTTTGAGAAATGATTTTGAAAATGGCAAGGTTGACACAACTTTATTTTTCAAAAGGCATAACAAGGACACCTTGATTATTCAAATTTATGTTGATGATATTATATTTGGTGCTACTAATCAATCTCTTTATGAGGATTTTACATATTGTATGACTAAGGAATTTCTTTTTCCTTAGTCTATAAATCAAGCAAAGCAAATAGCGTATCTTCATCAACCAATCCAAATATATACAGAAGTTGTTCAAAAATTTGGAATGGGTGGATACAAGGTAGTAAAAACATCAATGAGTGCCTTAATCAAACTTAACAAGGATGAATCGGTTAACCAAATAAATGAAAAGAAATATAAAGGTATGATTGGCTCTCTTCTTTATCTAACCACTTCTAGACCCGATATCATGTATAGTGTTTGCTCATGTGCACAATTTCAATCATATCCTAAAGAATCATACTTGTATGAGGTCAAAAAAATTTTAAAATATTTACATGGCACCATGCATCTAGGTTCATGGTATCATAGCAACTAATTTTTTAGCCTTTTTAAGTATTTGGATGCGAACTATATGGGTAGTTTATTGGATAGAAAGAGCACTTTCAGAACTTGTCAATCTATTGGTGAATATTTTATTTCTTAGTTTAGCAAGAAATAAGTCTCGGTTGCCTTGTCCACCGCTAAAGCGAAATATATGACAGCGAATTATTGTTGTACTCAAGTTCTTTAGATAAAGCAATAACTAAGGATTATAGCAAAGATTTTGATCATATTCCCATCAAATGTAATAACACTAGTGCTATCAATCTACCAAAGAATCCCACCCAACACTCAAGGAGTAAACACATTAACATTAGACATCATTTTCTTATAGACCATATGCAAAATGGAAATGTGGTGTTAAAATTCATTAACATTCATATTATAGATATTTTCAGTAAACCCCTTAATGAAAAGAAGATAAACTTCATCAAGATGAAACTGGGAATTCTTGATGGAAGCTCTCCTAGGTGAAAATAAGTCCTATTGCATATATATTTTAAGCATATATTGTTTGATGTGTTTGTAATGATGATATATTGTTTTGTAACATTGACTTTATGGTTGAGATGAATTAATTCAAAATGCAATTGAGTTATTCCATATTCAAATACCTGAATTAATCACCCATATATCAATTTGATCTCTTGATAATTGGGCCAATTTTGAAAGACTTAATTTTAAGCTTATTTTTGAAAATTACTTGTATATCGCGACCGGGATTGATATTCGCAATCGAGGTTTACAGGTCCCAACATTTTCAAACCTTTTTAAAATTCACGCTCATAATTTTCCATCGCCCCTACGAAACTTTGAAATTTTTCAAATTTTTAACCGTTGACCTTGCACCTTGCCAAGGAATTTTTTACCGTTACTCATAATTTTCATAAATCAAGATCACGACACATTTATAATGGTCACAACTTACATGTAACAACTAGTTAATGACCATTTTTTTAGTTATATGTCGTAGGGTAATCATTGTAATGGATATTTCTTAATAATGTCATGGTTGCATATTATTAAAGATTTTTTTTTTACAACTAAATGATAAATTTCATGAATAGTCAATTCTATCTAATGTCATCAAGTATGTGACTTGATAGTAAAACCTTTAGATGTAAAGAATTCTATTCTAAATTATTTGTTCATTATTGTTGGGAGAATAATGAATGAAAACAATTATGTATTTTGATTGATGACTATATTTTATTAGTTATAGATATGTGAAATTAATGTTTAAAAATATTGTATTAGACTGACCCACTATGAGAACACAACATGGATAAATTGTCATAAGTGATTCTTATACAATAACATTAACTTAATCATTTGACCTAAAAATCACCATGGATTTCAATATGATGAACTTCATGTTTTGATATGTTCCAACATTATCTTTAATTGAATAATTATACAGACGAGAATTAGACATGAAGTAAATCATATAGAGGAATATGAGTGATTGAGAAGGAATTTGTCCCTCATATATTTATAAGAAACATATCTTTGGGCCCTCGATAAGTTAGACTAAAAAGATTGGACAACTATATGGAAATGAATTGATAAAGGTTATCAATGTCATTTTACATCAGTTTACTTAAAGATTGATAAAGAATTGAACTATATAAGGATGACATGATCCATGTCTTATATTCAATTGAATATGATGCGACAAAAGGATTATAATACTATTTGTAAAATAGGTTAAGTCAGATTATTAATCTTCATATAATTTGGGTAGTTATAATGTCTTGCTAGAGGTCATTTATGACTTGTGGATTAAGAATAGGTTTTGTGTCACTACTAATATTATGTGAACCTATAAGGTGGCACATGTAGAATATGCCTAAAGCAAAATTAGGTTGTACTACTCTCTCTTTTTATAATGAAGATAATTAAAGATATTATCTAAATTATTTTAGATATCTATGTCATTTGAAAGGTTAAAATTGAATAACATATGATCTTATTTGTATCTTTTAGATATCTATTTATACACACAGACTCATATATGTTTTTATTGTTTTCTAATTAAGAAAAGGTGTATTCACGTAAGAAAAGGTGTATTCACATTTCCTTTAGAAAACAGTAAAAGTGAGAGTCATGTAATCCTGATGTTAGTAAGACATTTTGAAGGTAGCCTATTCATGTAGATACCTATAGAGGGCAATCATCCTTTAGTGACATCTAGATCTAACTTTAAGCTCGAGGTGGGGTGTTGCTAGTGTAAACCCCCTCTCTGCCTTCCAATAGATCTATGTTTCTTATATGAATTTATAGGTTTTTCACATCCATCTTATTGATTTAATCAAATTATATGGATCCTTAGTAGGTTTTGTACATTTAAAATTTTTATTTTCTTGCCACGTTTGCTCTACAAAATCTAACACATTGATCACCTAAATGGTGTAATTGTTGCATTTAATGTAAAATTAGTCATTTTTATTAATTTTCTTTCTCTTTCTTATCTATTAAAATCCTTTTATCACCATTCCATTCACTTTGTACTTCTCTCATCAATCTACATCATTTTTTGAAAAACTTCTTTATTCTTCTACTCTTCTTCTCTACAACCTTTATTCATCATCATTTTCATGGCACCAAGGAAAAGCTCAAGAAGTGACAAGGGAAAAGGAATAGCACAAACTTCCTCACCCTCCATAAAGGCAAACCCCCATTTTCATCCCATGAGGGGTGTTACCAAAGAAGAAAAAACAAGGTATGAGGAAAACAAGAAACTCATTGCTCTAAACAATTCTATCTAAATTCTTTCTTAAAACCTCAACCTTTCTGGTGAGATTAAGGCATTTATCTCCAACTTAGGATGGGTGGAGTTCATCTTTAGGGATGAACCTAGTTATAAAGAGGTGGTTAGGGAGTTTATATGTATAATAAACATAAGCATGGGAGCATAATCTAGAGTAGGCATGTACAATTTGCTCTTTAGGTTCTTTAGTTAACCATTATATATAACCTATTACCAAATTTACACCCTTTTTAATTTCCAAATTGGGAACAATGTTCCCTTCAACTTCTCCTCCCTTAACCTAGACTTCATTCAGTTTTAGCACAAAATCTTAATTAAGACACACCATGATCCAAAGAAGTCTTTGGCCAAAAACATCAAATTCCTTCTTGCTTGGATTCTACATCACATCATTACATTTTCTATCAATGTAAGAGGTGATGGAAATGAAAAAGCTTCTCAAAAAAAACTTGTTGTTTCTTTATTACATCCTTGAAAACAAACCTATCCAATCAGAACTGTTTTTCATTAATCAATTGGCTTACATGATCCTTGCAAAAAGGAGCCAATTTCTTCTTCATTCCCATGCCATTGCCATTTATAGATTAGTAGGAGCCCTGACAACTAAAAATGAGGTTTTCTTAACCAAAACCTACCATCCAAGCTTAAACTTCCTTAACCTCACATACTTGATCAATGCCAAGGAAATAAGAACAAACTTGTATAAGTACTTGTTAGGAAAATAAGTTGTTAAGCTTCAACAAACCTCTTAAGTCTAAAAGATCAAAAGACTTGTCATTGAAAAAGTCTAACGACTAGAGGAAGTCCTAAGACAATTAAAGGTACAACCTTGGGTTCCTCTTTCCTCTTCTTCTAAAACTTCTTCTTTGGCCAATATATCTAAGTAATTGAAGAGGCCCTTAAGAGATTCAACTTCTTTCAACACGTCTATGGCGATATCATTAAGATTCAAGAGAAGTTTAGCCTTCAATCACCATATCACTTATAAGAGTTTGAGTTTTCTGAAGGTAAAGAATATGAAGAAGAGGAAAATGATAGAAATGATCAAGAATAAGATGTGGATAGGGATAATGATGATGATAACACATCCCTCATTTTTAAACTTCTCTTTATTTTATTTTGTTCATCTTCACTTTCAATGCTTTTTATGTTTTTTTGTTTTTTATTTTTCTTATCTCATCTTTAGGCCCTAGCTTATGTGGTCAAACATTAATATATGTTTGAAATCTTATCTATGTACTTATGTTTAATATTGTTGAATTGGTTATTTTTTCATGTTTGTACTTTTCTCTTATCCAGTCCATCTTATTATGATGTGAATTGATTGGCATTGTCATCTCAATTGATATTCTCTTATTATTCCCCTCTCCCTCTCTTTTTGATCTTGAAAAAAAGGGAGAGATAATATGTAAAAATCAAATGGTAATTGGTTGGATTAATTGACATTCTAAGGAGGAGTATGGATTAAAGGGGAGTAACTTTAAAACTCAAGCCTAAGTGTTTATCAACTTAATTTAATTATTAATGAACTATGCAATGTACTTATAAGAGTATGCATATTAGAGCTTTTATCTTTTGCATATTCAATTTAGATTGCCAAAATCAAAAAGGAGGAGATTATTAAACTAGGTTGGTCAAACCTAGGTCAAAACTCTCTTTTGATCTTGACAATATAGATTGAAAGGTTTTAATTCCTATTTTAGGCAGTGGTCTTATAGCTATTAAGTTAGGAACTCATTGAAAGTTCAATGGAAGTAAAAATCTCTAAGTATCAAAATTGACCTCAAAATTACGACCACTACATACTGAAATCAAGTTATCAAACTTTCTAGTTTGTTTGCAGTGAAAGTCATAGAGGGCTTCATGATCGTGACCTTCAAAGCCTCAAAAAGTCCTCAACCAGTTACTTGAAAAGCCAAGTGATGAGTGTCATGTGTCCAAAGAGACGTTAAGAGATTTGAAGTTTGCGACACAAATATTGGTAGCTACAGCGACTTACCCACAAAATGAAATGTGATCCTCTAGTTTGATTCACGATGAAAGTAGTGCTCCCCTATTCCAACACTTTTTCAAGTAGTGACTATGACTAGAGAATCACGACCACAACATTTATAATCTATTATAGGGATCTAACAACAATTTTCTTAAAGGACCAATGCTTCAGTGACAGGTGTCACTAGTCATTAGACACATTTGAAGAACATGACTAAAAAGGCAAAATCCAGAGCGAATTGTCAATCACAACTATGAATACTTGCCTTGATCGTGATTTACTCTAAGAAGCATTAAATGAAGGATTTGCCACTTTAACTTTAGAGACTTACATATAGTTTAATTTGTAACGGTTCATTGATGGTTGAAACTTATAAATACCCTACCAAATGGCTTTAAATGTAAGAGGATAGCCATTTATTGTGTTTAAACTCTTGCATTTTTTATTCTTAAAACTTAATATCATTTATTCTTTGTGTTTGGGTTGTTGAAGGTTAGGTGTTAGCCTTAAACACTTTGAAATTGAGTTTTGGAGTGAGCCTAAATGAGAAAAACTCTTGTGTAAGGTTATAGTGAGCCCTAAACACAATTGTAATTAGGGTTTGGTGTGAGCCTAAACACTAAATTTGGTGTGAGCTTGTAAAACACTATTAAGAGTTAGTAAAATACCCAATTGAGGAATTGGGAGTGGATGTAGGGTTTGTTAACACCTGAACCACTATAAATTGTCTGTGTTGATTTTTCACCTTCTCACTCTAATTTTTGAAATACTTTTCACCCTCCAAAATTTCAAATTTCTCATCAATTTAACCCCTCATTTTTTGTGCATAAGGGCCAACATTTAACAACATAAATATCAATATAGAAAAACAATTATAAAAGATAAAAATTAACCAAAATTTATTTAGTATAAAATTTTCTAATTTAATTATTAGTTTAATATAATATATTTTAAATGTATTAATATTTACATGTCAATATATTTGAAATGTACTAATATTTACATGTCAAAATTTTATTTTATTTCACAATATTTAGAGTTATAGAAATATAATATTTATATTATTTTGTAAATAGTTACAAATTATATTATATTATATATATATATATATATATATATATATGTTAAATAGCTATTATTATTATTATTTAGATAGAATTTTTTTCTCAAAAAAATTCTTTTCTTATTTATTGTATGTATATACATAAACTTTTTGATCATTGTATACTAGTTTTTCTATAAGAAATTATAGCCTCTAAAAATTTTCATTTTTATGTACAATATTAGATAATTTTTAGCTACCACAACGAGATTAAACCTATATTTGCATATCATACTAGGCATGAGAGAGTGTTAAAAGTTATATTAGTCCCATAGCGTTATGGTGGATATGTGGATTAGACAACTCTTTATTTGAGCTAACTTTTGAAAATGAATTAGTCCGCTAACTTAATAATGTGAACAAATACAACTTCTAACAATATAAAGTAAAATTATTATGTAACTACTTTTTTACTAACATATTAAAAAAATAAATTTATTATTTATAATTTATTTTCTAATTTTATTAATTATTTTGTAAACAAGATACATATCTTATAATATATATGTTCTTTGGATAAAAATGTCCTATGTTACAAAATTTGAATATGTAGTACAAAATTCAAAAAGAATATGATTCATTACTTCTAACAAATCTCAAATTATATAAATTTCTAAAAAAATATAAAATATAAAACTTTTTATCACATAATTCAATAATCTAGTGTAATAAAAAGACATTACATAAAATTCTTTATTTTTGCATTGTTTAACATGTTTATGGAATATTTTATATAATAAAGATACATTTTATAAATAATGAATTTACATAATTATATTTCTGATCACTAAATTTTGGCTTTAATTACAAAAACTAGAAATTTTATTTAGTATTTTTTAATTTACCTAAACTTACATAATTTACAATAATATAATACTTATAAGCAAATTATAAAATATTTAAAATTTTATACATAATTCAACAACTCAATTATAAAAATAAGACATTGTAAGCTCTTAGTATTTAGCTCAAACAAGTGAAATCTTGTTTGTGACTTCATCCTTCTATCGATCAACAAGGGATCGAAAGAAGGGGAGTCATACTTGATTGTAACTCTAAATAGTGGCTCATGTTGGGATCAACAGGGGATCCTTTAAGCCTTATGCAAATTTGAAGCCCCTTTGTCTAATTAGCGGTTAATGAAGATCGAGGCAAGACTATACATATATAGGTACTATCCCTAATAAGATGTAGGCTCACCACCCAACTTTGGTCAAGACAAGAATCTAAGAAAGGCAAAATTTGAATCTAACTAAGTCATTTAGAAAGCTTAATTCATTTTTACTACATTAGAGATCAAGTTTGAAAATTGGGTATGGCTTATGGAAGAGGTTAGGCACTCCCACTGCCCAAATGTTAGGATTCATCCTTCAGGCATCTTTGGTTCACTTTTTACCATTTTAACCATGTTATTAGTTAGTCTAGTCAATGCCCCTATGCATTTCTTGAGTAATCTAACTAATCAAGCCAAAACATTATCATAATCAATATCAAGGGAGGTGAGGATCATATAATATGTTAAAGGGAGGTCATGCATATCAATCAAAAATACTTAAGATCATTGTGTATAATCAACATTCTAAGTAATGACCACAAGACCATCTTTCATGTTCAAACTCAAATAAGCACATGCATTAAAGAGAGCACATAAGTTAGTTTCTAACAAAAGGACAACATCATCAAGATAAACAAAATAGGATTTATGTAATCAAGATTCTCACCATATCTTCAAGTTAAGGAACCTAAACATGTTTCTAAGTCCTCAATCAATCATCCAAACATCACTTGAATCATATGCTAATTATGTCAATGAATGTAGCATAAACATATGAATTATGAGGCATAAAGAATTATAAGCATGAAATGCAAATGCAAATTAAAAGATCTTAAAGGCCTAAGCCAAGAATCTTAGTAAGTGGTATCCTAGGGTTGTTGAACCTTCTTCCAAATAGTCTTCCTAAAGAGCTAAGCATCCATAAACACCACTAACATTGATGAAAGTTAAGATGTTAACCAAAAGGATGTAACCTCATGGCCAAAGTATGTATAGAATGCAAACATGAAACATAATCTATTAGAAGGGTCATTAAGTATGGAACTTTCCCCTCCAACTTCAATTATGTAACCACCCAAATTATAATATTTATAAGGAAAATCCTAAGGTCCAAGGAATGGAGGATTCCTCACTTGGCCATATTCTAAAATGGTTCTAAAACAGAAAATACATACCATATTAAACAATCAAGCGAAGAAAAAAAGAACACCTATTATAATGAAAGCATAAAATCTATTTAAACTTGATCACTGCCCCTCGATTTGGTTAAATAGGGGTCCTAGGTTACAAAACCTACCCTTATTCAGTCAATGTGACTCTAAAGGCATCAATTAGAAGCCCCAAAAAAAGGAACCAAAATTGAGATAAGAGTGATTTTAGAAACTATTCCTTAGTCAAAGTGGGTTATACAAACCAACCAGTGGCATGTACATCCTACTTAGTTATATGTACAAACTATAAGAAGCTTATAGAGCCCACCTAAATTAGGTTTTCAAAAATAAAAAAGAAAGGGGGAAGAAGAAAAAAAAAAGTAATAGGGATTAATCCTTGGATATTATTGGATGTTTTTTTTGCCCCTAGAGGCACTTAGTTTATGGATTAATCCTCCAAATACAATGAAAATGTTTAAGAAAAAGTGCAAAAGTCTCTTTTCCACCTAGCATTTTTTGTGTAATGGGTTAGGTGTTTAATTTCTATGGTTTTAGGTTTTTGAGTAGCAATTTTTGCAAAATTTTATTAGGGTTATCTAAGTCTCTCCTCTCTCTTCAACATAAAGGTACTTATAGAGCGAGAGAGGTGCACCAGAGCTACGATAGCTCTGGCTGCATCTTAGTCACAACCCACACAAGACAAAGACCATAGAGGTTCTAGAATTAGGGTTTTATAGTGGTATGTACAACCAAGTGGTTGGCTATATAACCTACTTGGTTAGTTGTACAGTCAATTAATTTATAAGGAGTGGAGTCCCAGAATCTTATGTTGGCTAGGATTTAGGGCTTGGTTATGTAGCCAAGTGGTTGGTTGTACAGTCCATTAAACTAGGATTGACAAATTCAAACTTTTAGGCTAAGTGGACTTGGGCTTGGTTTAAGACTTGATTCAAGGCTTGTTAGGGCCTTTTTTCCTTCTTTCTTCTACAATTCCTCTTACATTTCACAAAACAACTCCAACAATTTTCATCATCGGGCTCGCATCCTAAGGTTTGAAATTTGTTCTTAAAGTTTGTCCCGACTTTGTAGGGTTTGGAAAATGTCAATTGAGAAATGATCATTTAAACAAGGTTTAATAAAGTAATGTTGAAGTATAAACATTGAAAAGGATACTAATGGATGAAATTCTTTAGCAATTCTTTGAGTAGTTATCAAATTTTATTCTAACAGTTAGTAAGTACCTATGCATTTGGTGTGCCTCCAGTAACTTTCAAGCTAGTACTGGTGTCATAACAACTCTCTAGCAAGTATTAGGAGTTATTATGATAGCTCTTTTGTAGGTATCAGGGCATTCTAGATGTTTAATGTGCTACCAGCAACTCTCAAGAAGGTACTAATTGCTCTAGTAGCTCTCTAGTAGGCACTAAGTGACCTAGTAGCTCTCTAGTAGGTACTATGTTTTATCCTGACAACTTTTTAACAAGTACTATATGTTCTTATAGCTCTCTAATAAGTATTAAGTCTTATTTTGGCATCTCTTTAGCAAGTGCCAATGCATTCTAGATGTTTGCAGCAGCCTTCTTGTTGATACTAATGTTCCTGAATTTGTTTGAAGTGTCCTAACCCTTCTGATAAAGGATTCTAGTTTTTTGAAGTGTCCTAACCCTTCTGATAAACGATTCTACTTTTTGTACTACTCTTAAAAAATATTTCATGTCATAGCAGCCCATCTAGCATTTTAAAATATTGTCTAGTATCATTGCAACCTTTCTGACTTCTGAAAGGTGGGCATCTATCATTATTATCTTCTAGCTATTGAGAAGGTGTCTCTTTTATGGCTTAATGTTGTTAGGCATTTGGTTGGGCAAGTGTCCCTAGTTGGGATAGCTTTTAAAATGTGGATTTTGCTCTTAGAATTTCTTTTGGTATCTTTAAGTTGTTATTTTATCATGTTAAGGGTTCTCTAACAATAATATAAGGCAAAATGGAGGATTGGATTGGCCCTACCAAACTTTGGTGATGGTAGGGGCAATTTGGTAATTCTACCTTATGATCCCTTTCTTTTCTATTGATTTTTAATGGCTTGTATGGACAAGCTGGTTATCTGTATAGCCAATATGATGAGGCTTCATCCAAGAGTGCAGTTGCAGCAAAACATATCATATAGATGGGCATTAGTTGTATGTATAAACAAGCATTGTCTGTATAGACAACCCCCTCTATATAAGGGTGATAGAAAGCTATCGACCTCATTTATGTTTTTCATCCTTTCTTTTTTACTTTTCTCTCACTAGAATTCTATGGACTTAGTTCTCTTAGGTTATCCCTTTATTCATGAAATTTTCAACGATCGGATTTGACAACCAAATGTTCAATACTTCATATGAGTTTTTCGATGAGGACACAACTATCTATGATGTGTTGGGGCAACTATGAGCTACTTAGAGCTTTTTGGGGATTTTAGCCCCCTGATGAAGGCAATTATAAAGATTATTTCAGTGGACTTTGGGTTATGCTAAGACCCTCTACTGGTTTAAAACTTATAACATCCTCTAACAGGAGTAGCTTCAAGTGTGGTAAGTTTTCTCACCTCATTCCTTTACTTTTTGAATTTTATTTATTACTTTTTGCTTTCAGCACTATAAACTTTAAAGGACTTTCCCAAAATTATTTTTGGCATGTTAGTTTTAATAAATATTTAGAACTAGTTTGGACACTCAACTTTTAATTCCTAAAATTAATTAATCATTCTTATTGTCTAGCAATCAATTTGTTATCTCAGTTTGCATGCTCTTATCAATTTTGGTAATCTACAAAATTGATGAAATTAATTTAAGGTGATACATAAAAACTGGAATACATACCTAATACATAAAAGATTGGAATACATACCTAAGACACAAATTAATTCATTATTCTAATTTATTTTCCATGATTTTTTTTATCAATTTCAAACCAAATTGTGTTGTTTTTACGAAACTTGTTTGTGTGATTATTAAGTCAGACCTAGGCCTTCTGCACAATTTTTAGAAAATTAATTTTGTAATTTTCTAAAAATTTTACAAACAGTGCTTGCCACGATTGCAACTGATTATTTTCTACCTTTCAAATTTTCCTTATATTATTTGAATACCTACACATGAAAATATTTCATTATTTAGAAAATCAAAATATCTTACATACCTCAGATTGGTGACTTGATTCTTTAACTAGTCAACTCATGTGACATTGATTTGCATGTTTGTGCATGGCTTTTCATTGTGTTTGTTTTTCTTTTGTTTGCCTTTTCCTTTCCTATCATATGGGATTTGAATGTTTGCTTTCTTTTCCATTCTTCATTTTCCCTTTTTCCTTCCAAAGTGACATCTCATTCAATAAAGGAGGTGGAGTTGTTGGCCCAGCTAGGATTTGGCTCAAGTAGCTACATCCCCAAGTCATTGCTCACCTAGAGGAGACTGGTTTTATGCCATTTCTCCAAACACTATCGAAGAAGGCCCCAAAGATTGACTCCATCATGATTCAAATGCTAATGGAGTGGTGGATGCACACTATCTATACTTTTCACTTGGTGTTATTATAGGACATGAAAATCACACTTAGGGATTTTACTTACTTGATTGACATCAATTTCACAGGGGATCTGCTACTCTAGCTTATCTATACCAATTCCTAAATCGATGCAGTAGAGGCCAATCCTACATGGGAGGTATCTAGCGCGTGTTCATTGCAAGTCTTTTATAAATCTCTTTCCTTCATCTATTTATTCATTTCCAATTATTTCTAAACTCATTATATGTTTTACCAACAACCTTAGGTCATCGAGTTGCGCTGATTGTAAGGTAGTAACCCTTTACTCGACATAGAGGGTTGTCATCCTCGATCTGCAAGGTGGAGTGTCGCTCACTAGAGTGAGTCTCCAGTAAAGGTCAGGTGTGGCCACTTGAATACCCTTACCATGGATCATGCACTTTTGCACTATAAAAGGAAATAATCATTAGTTCCATGAATTATTTATTGATCTGGTAGTATGCTTACAGTTACAAGTCATGGTAGTGGGGCCCACTGATGCTTGGTAGCCAAAAGTGACGGAGGTAGAGGCTAACTCCTATGAGTGTCACTTGCTAGTTGGCCCTTTTTTTAAAAAAAGAGGTACTTAGGGAAGTGAGTCCTCTGATGGCACAAAGGGCTAGATGTTCGATTTGTTCCTTTGTATCCACTTTAAACATGTTTCAGGAAGCAAACATGAAGGAGGATATATATATATATATATATATATATATATTGTACTCTTCTAATAATGAAAAGCAATTTCCTATCATTCATTCTTAATATATATCATGCCTAAGGTTCAAAATAACTCGTAAATCTTTGTCACAGAGCTTACAGACACTTAACATATTATATTTAAGATAATCAACTAGTACAATTTGTTAAGAATGGATCTTTACCGATTTTACCTATACCTATAATTTTTCCCTTACCATTATCATCAAAGGAAATATTTCAAGTCCATCAACTTCATCAAATTTGGAGAAAAACTTCATATCATTTGTCATGTGCTTTGAGCAACCACAATCCAAATACTAATCATCCTTCCCTATTTTGGATTGCAAATGTACCTAGAAGGCAAAATAATTTGGCTTTAGGTACTGAAATCCTCATAGATCCTTGTAGATTAATTTTTTACCAATTGATCATCATGTATTCTTAACTAGCAATGACATGCAATGCATCCATGCATACCATAATTAGAATAATTATTAGCCCTTGTGCACCAAGAAATGAGGTTGGATTGGTACGAAATTTAAACTTTTTGGAAGTAAGGTTAGTGATATAAGTTTTAAAAGAAGTAGAAGAATAATGAAACACATAAAGGTTTATAGTGGTTCAGGTATTAACCAACCCTACATCCACTCCCCAATCCTTCTAAGTAGGTGTTCCACTAATGTCAAATGGTGTTTTAAAGTTACACTTAACTTTATAACTTATGTTTTACAAAGGCTCGCACATAACCTTAAGTGTTTTTCAAGACTAACACTTAACCTAAACAAGAGTTTTACAATCAAAGGCCAACTCTCAAACCCAATGGTGTTTAATGCTCACACCAAACAACAACAACTCAAATACAAGAAATTGAATGCTTAAGAGTAAAGAAATAAATTTGCAAGAGTTTGGCTACAATGAATGTTATTCTCTTGCATTTATGTTAATTTGGTGGAGTATTTATCGGTTTCTCCCACTAGATGGATGTTAAAGACAAAACTATGCTAAAGTGTGTAAGGCAAATCTACATTAAATGCTTTCAAACCATAGTTGTAGTCACTATATGCCTTTTCGCTTTGGAATTTACCTAGAAGTGGCGAGATATTCAAATGTACCTAACGGCTAGTGACACGTGGTACTTTAGCATTGGTCCTTTAAAAGGTTAGCTGTTAGAGCCTTTTCTTGGTTTTCATTGTCACAACAGCTATATCAAGGTGGCGACCATGAAATCAATCACGCTAGCTAACTGGATGCTACTGTTGGTTGTGATTGCCACTATCTAACTTGGAGTTCTTTAGTTGGACTTATAGTGGTCGCTATAATGATGTTGTGGTCATGACATATGAATTTCTAACCATCTTATGACATATGGCTTGAGTTGGATAGAGCTCTGAAATTCCTCCAAAATTAATTAAAAGTCGCAGTTACTATCAAGGATGTGATTTTCACCACGATTGTTGCTATCTAATATGTGTCCAAGACTTCTCTTGATAGTAGTGACTATTTTATAAGTCATAATCATGATTTATAGTCACTTTTTGATTTTGTGCTCTATTCAACTTCCAATGATGTTCAAACTTAATTTCTACAAATAGCACACTTAGATAAGGCATTAGAATTGTTCAATCTTATATTATCAAGAACAAAAAAGAGTTTGACCTAGGTTTGATCACTTAGTCCAACAACAATCACCATCGAAGTATGTATTTTATGATCTAGGCCTATAGGATGCATGTTGTGGCATAGATTATTTCTTAGATACTTGGCTCTTAGGAGTGTTTTGTCTATGTGCATAATTTTTTATCCTATATGCATCATCAAACTATTTGAGTTGCTTTTGAGGCTTAGGCATATAATTATACTTGTGGTTATGAATTTTTTTGCACTCTTTGCCTTAGGATGTGATACATGTAAGCATAATTAGCCTTAAGAGGTGAAGGTCGAATGTATGCATGTGCATGTGTATTGGTCTTCAACCTTTATGCTTAAGCCTTGACACTAGCATTCACCTTTTAAGAGGCATTTTCAAATTTTGTACCTTGAGGACTAAGAGTCTTATAGTGTGTTCCTCTCATAAATATGGTTTTTATAGGCACGAACATAGAATATTTAGAAGTACATGAAGATGTATCCTTATCCATGCTAAAATTATAGACTTTTTTGAGCTCTAAGGATAAAGCCTAATTTCTTTTTTCCTTTAGAGAACTTAGATAAGTTTTCACTTCTCTTATTTTCATTTTTTAAACTCTCAACCTTTTTGGTAATGCTCTTAAGATTCTTTAATGAATCTTTTAAGAATTTAATCCTTTTATAGGTCTTTGTAAGCTTAGTAATGATTTTATACAAATGCTCTCTAAAATAAGAGTTAAAAGGACCTCAGTCTCATCATCACTCTCACTATAACTATATAAACTATTTTAGGAAACATGATCATTTTCTTTCATGGTTATTAAACATTAATTGGCCACTTTTTTCTTATCTTATAAACTTGTTGTTTTAGAAGCACTTCTGTTATCCCATATGGCTTTGAAGGCTTTTTTCCCCTTCTTAATTTGATGCTTCTTAGAAGAATCCCTTTGTTTTTTTAGCTCCGAGTAATCAATTTTGAAATGGCCCTTCTTATTGCACCCATAACAAATGATTTGGCCTCTAGAGGACTTCTTTTTATATCCTTCTCTTATCTTCCCTTTCTTGTTTAACAAAAACTTTCTAACTTAATTTGAGATGAGTGCTAATTGGTTATCTTCACTTTCACTATCATTATCACTTGAAGAGGTTAATAAAGAAGTGGAAGGAGTTGTAGGTCTTACCTCCTTTGCCTTCAAGGTAAGGTCTTTCTTTCTTTGCCCTTCATCACTAGATGAATTTATCACCCATCATGTTCCAACAGAACCCCAATGTCCAAGGTGCAATCATGGTTTCAAAACTTCCATCCATGCTCACTTCTTTTATCCATTTTTCTAGGGAGGTTTTCAAACATAATTTGTTTTCATAACTTATTCATGCACTTACCCGCACTATTTGATGCCTTGATGATAGTTCATACAGTTTTGGATGTAGTCAATTTTAAGGTATTCTCACTTTGTTGGTATTGTGTTTGTTCTTGTAGCACTGCTTTCATTCACAGTTCTATCTTTCTAAACACAGCTTTGATTTATAATTAGGTTTATAGCTTAGATGCTAATTTCAATCAAGCTTGTTTAAATACTGCCAATGATATGGCTTTCACTACCTAAAGCTTAATATTGATGTTGCATTTTGCTTCTACTCGGGTTATATTGGTTTAGCAGTTATAATTTGAGATGATTCCAATTTTTGTTTAGTGTAGCAAGCTGCTATAGATTTTCATTGTGTGCTAATGAAGAAGGGAGAGTTGTTAGCTTTACGTGTTAGCCTCCTTCTTTCTTAAGATTATGGTATCCATAGCATTCTAATGGAGTTTAACTCGACTACTGTTGTTTTCATAGTGAATGGATCAACTCCAACATCCATGTTAGGTTTGCTAGTCACTAACATCCAAGTCCTCGCTAATTTGGTTAGTGTTGAAATGGTAAAACATATTCCTCGTGTTTTAAACAGTGTTTCAGATTCTTTAGCCAAGCTTAAGATAGAGATACGAGGTGATGTCTGTGTGAATGAAGAATGAATGCCTTTTGTGGCTTCATGACTTTCTTTTATTTGATACTTCTTAATTCTGATTTAATGGATTTTTGTTTGAGTGCACTTTTTTCTTTGTCAAGGTTTTTCATTGAATTTTTCTTAGCAAGAATTTTAACGAGGTACTTCTTAGAGGACATAATTATATCACTCTTTTTCTTGTTTATGAAATATTTCTCTTTCAAAAAATTATAATTTAAATTGACAATATACTTATTTTAAATAAATTTAAGTATTTAAAAAATAAAATAATTTCACTTTATTGTAGATTTATTTCAAATATTAGAATTCAATTGAACTCTATTAGTTCAAAATTTATTCGAAATAATAAAATTTCACCATTAAAATGAAAAAAAATTTATAAATAAAAATAATTTTTTTGTATAATTTATTCCAAACATGTCTAAATGCTCATCCTAAATAAACTAACAAATCATGAAACATATTCTCAATTACCAATATTAAGTTTATCACACCAAATAAAAAATGAAGCACATTCACCAAATCATTATTCTCATCAGAACATTAATGAACACAATGGAAACACCTTTATTTTTATCATAAATCTTTAAACGTCACAAGTGAAATGCAAACCCAATAGTAAAGATCTTAACCATTTATCAATAAGATCCTTAAAGGAAAAACCCAAAAATTGTCGGATCCACATGCTTTAATTTGTGAGGGAAATTAAAGGGAAAACAAAAAAGGATAATTCTATGTGAAACAAAAAAAAAAATCCAAAGGAAAAAAATGCATCACCAAATTAGTTTCCCATGCAAGATTACATCACAAGGAGACCAACTATAAAGGAAATGTAGCTAAACCAGTATGGAAGCAAGTGCAGCAGAACAAGACTTAAAGGTGTATTCAAGCTGGTGAACATGAGCTCCACAGTAGCAAATCAAAAAGGGAGTCGATTATTTATGTTAGAGATTAGTTAGGAGCTAATGTTGAGCTAGATTAGTTAGTTACCATATTACTCTTGTATATAAACCTTACTAATGTAACAAACTGGAGTGCAAATGAGAATTAATTCATCTTTACAAGTGCTATTTTTTTTATATGGTATCAGAGCTTCCAGATAAGATCTAGAAAATTCATGTTCTTCTTCTTCTTCTTCTTCTTCTTCTTCTTCTTCTTCTTCTTCTTCTTCTTCTTCTTCTTCTTCTTCTTCTTCAATGATGAATAACAACTCAAATCTTTTTAATGAATCCTCTACTTTGCATTTTAATTCACTGAATGATTCTGAAGATCTAACATTTCGTTACTTCATTCACCATGTCGATAACCATGGATCAATGATGGTTATAGCAGAGCTTACTTTTATGAACTTTGCTTCCATTAGGAACAAGCAAGGCTTTGTTGATAGTTCTATTGTCAAACCTTCACCTGAAAGTTATGTCAAGACTTTGCTTCCATTAGGAACAATTTGGTTGTAGCTTGCTTACTCGTATCTATTTCAGCTCTAATTGCCTCAACAGAGTTTTACATGGAGAATGTTTCTTAGATCTGCAAAAAGCTTAACCAAAGGTTTTCTCAACCTGATGACTTAAGGATCTGCCATCTCTAGCAGCTGTTATGCTTAGTTACTTAAGGATCTCAATCTGTTGATGCTTATTTCATAGAATTAAATGGAATTTTGGAAGAAATGACAAATTTTAGGCCTTTTCTACATTATTCTTGAGGTAAGTGTAGCCAATAATGTTTTCAAGCCTTTATTGAGTTACAATAGAAAGATTATGTGTTTAAGTTTCTTAATGGCCTAAATGAAGGATTTCAAGCTATTAGATCTCAGATAATACTCATAAAGCCTTTTTCAACACCAAATCAAACATACAATATGGTTTTAAGGGAGGAGAATCAAAAGTCATTATTGCTTTAGTATCAAAATTTTAATGAATCTACAGCATTAGCAGTGAAAAGGAACAAGGATGAACTATATTGCACACACTGTGGGAAGAATAAGTACAGTAAAAATAATTGCTTTAAAATGATTTGGTATCCTCCTAGATTTAAATTCTCCAAAGGAAAGAACTATGCTATAAGTGCACCTAACACTGATAGCTTAGTTAATTCCTCTATTCTAAGAGCACCTCTTAGTGTTGTGGCATCTTCAAATGTTGTACCTCAATATGTTGATGGATCTCCATCGGTTGTAACTCAGTCAATTCCTTAGTTGAATTTTACTAGAGAGCATATTACTCAATTGTTTAATCTACTTGGTGATCAGTTGAACAATTCCAATGTTGTTGGCTCTCAAAATACTCTAAACCAAATATCAATAATGTTACAAGTATATCTTAGTCAATCTTTTTTGCATCTAATGATGGTTTGTTTAGGCAAATGTTGTAATCCAAATCTTATATTGACTCCTAAATCATTGACACAAGAGCAAAAGACCACATAGCTTGTTCTTTGAAATTTTTTTTCTTCTTTTCATAGTGTCATAAATTGTTTCGTCAATCTTCCTAATACATGAAAACTTTAGTGTCTCATGTTGGTACTGTTATGTTAAATGAATTTTTCACTTTATAAAATGTCTTGTGTATTCCTTCTTTTACCTTCAATATGATTTTTGTGAGTTAATTGACTTTTAACAAAGATATGTGCTTTATTTTCCTTAAACAAAATTGTTTTATTAAAGTCCTATCTTTATGGACAATGATTGGTCTAGCTATGACTTATCCGGGCCTATACTTCTTGCAATCTTTATCTCAGTCTGCTACTTTATCTACTCACTCCTTGCCAGCTTCTTCTTCCAGTGTTAATGTTGACTCCTATGATTTGTGGCATCATAGATTAGGTCATATTGATATTAGTCAATTTCCTTCATTGAAACACTTATTTTCCTTAGCAAATAAAGATAGGAATAATCCATGTAATGCATGTCCTAAGGCCAAGCTTAAAAGACTGCATTTTCCCAACTCTGTTGATGTAGTGAATGATGTGTTTGACTTAGTTCATATGGATGTATAAGGATCATATTCATAAACTGATCTTAATAAAAATCATTATTTATTGATAAATTTTCTAAAAATACCTGAACTTTTCTTGTGAAACACAAAGTTGAAACCTCCTAATGGGTTCAATATTTTTGCCATTTAGTTCAAATCTAATTTCATGAATCAGTTAAAGTCATTAGAACATATCAAGGAATGGAATTCCAACTTCCTTCATTTTTTTAGTCTATAGGCATTATTCATCAAGCCTCATGTGCTTATATACCCTAACAAAATGGGATTGTAGTGCACAAGCATCAACATGTCATAAATGTAGCGAGAACTTTAATTTTTCATTCCAATTTGCTATTGAAATTTTAAGGTGATGTTGTTCTAACAGCTACATTCATTATCAATAGAACACCTTCTTCACACTTAAACCAAAAGACTTCTTTTGAATTACTTTACAATACCCTTCCAACTTATGATTTTCTTAAGTCTTTTGGATGTCTTTGCTTTACAGCTAATCTTAAACCTTATAGAACTAAATTTAATAGCAGAGTAAGAAAGTGTATTTTTATTGGACATCCTTTTGGCATCAAAGGATATAAACTTTATGATCTTGAAACATAGACTAGTTTTGTTTCTAGAGATGTTCAATTCCATAAACATATACTTCCATTTCAAATTTTACATTCTTTCAATCCTAGTTCACACACTAAAAACACACCAGTTCTACCTGTCGTTTCTTTTACTAATATTCACTTTCCCACTACTTTTTCTTCCATTGATATTTTTTCACCAATGACCGCATCAGTATGTCCTATATCACGTAACTCTACTTCACTTCATCATCCTCAAGTTTCTCCTAATTCATCATCACCGTTATCTCTAGTTCCTCTTTTAGAGTCTTCTAATTATGTTCCTCTTAGACGAAGTACTAAAATCACTAAACTTCCTTCTTATCTTAATGATTATCATCATCATCTTACTTTTTCTAATTCTACCATATCTTATCCCTTATCTAATTTTTTGTCATATTCTAAACTTTCTCCTTCTTTTAAGAAATTTACTTGTGTTATTTCTTCTCAACCCGATCCTACTTCTTTTGAACAAGCTATACAACATAATTATTAAATTGCAGCCATAAAAGATGAGTTAAATGCACTTGCAATAAATGGCACTTGGTCAATAATCCCTTTGCCACCAACCAAGACACCTATTGGCTGCAAATGGGTGTTCAAAACTAAATATAATTCTGATGGGAGCTTGGACAAGTATAAAGCAAAGCTGGTGGCAAAAGGGTTTACTCAAAGATATGGATTTGATTATAAATAAACTTTCAGTCTAATATTTAAGCACACCACTGTTAGAGTTTGTTTAGCCTTGGTTGTTGTATAGGGATGGCATTTAGCTCAGCTTGATATCAGCAATGCCTTCCTTAAAGCAGATCTCATTGAAGAAGTTTACATGGATTTTCCCCTAAGGCTATCAGTTTCAAGAATGCATATGCTTATGAAACTGATACGAGTCAAAAGATGGTTTGCAAGTTACATAAGTCCCTATATGTTCTGAAATAGGCTTCAAGACAATAGAATTTGAAGTTTTTAAAGGTGCTTGCTTAGTAATGGTTTTAAGCAATCCAAATCTAATTATTCATTATTCATGAAAAAAGATGATTTGGGGTTTGTTGCTTCATTAATATATATTGATCATATTGCAATTGTCGGTAGCAATCAACTGCAAATTGAAAAAGTCAAGCATATTGTTGGCCCTAGTGCACCAAAAAGAGGGGGTTGAATTAGTGGCAAATTTGAACTTTTGAATTTGGAGGAAGCACACAAGAATGAAAGATTAAAGAAAGAGAATGAGAAGAATGAACACATGAGTTTTATAATGGTGCAGGTATTAACCAACCCTACATCCACTCCCCAATTCACCAATTAGTTGTTTCACTCAATCACTAGTGTTTTACAAGCTCACACTCAACTTAGTGTTTAGGCTCACACCAAACCTTAC